>JANIIK010000684.1:52500-119629 GCA_027704905.1 Muraenolepis orangiensis
ACAGGAGGGAAGACCAGTATGGATCAGGTGAACACATTAATACAGGAGGGAACACCAGTATGGATGGATCAGGTGAACACATGAATACAGGAGGGAACACCAGTATGGATCAGGTGAACACATGAATACAGGAAGGAACACCAGTATGGATCAGGTGAACACATGAATACAGGAGGGAACACCAGTATGGATCAGGTGAACACATGAATACAGGAGTGAACACGAGTATGGATCAGGTGAACACATGAATACAGGAGGGAACCCCAGTATGGATCAAGTGAACACATGAATACAGGAGGGAACACCAGTATGGATCAAGTGAACACATGAATACAGGAGTGAACACGAGTATGGATGGATCAGGTGAACACATGAATACAGGAGGGAAGACCAGTATGGATCAGGTGAACACATGAATACAGGAGGGAACACCAGTATGGATCAGGTGAACACATTAATACAGGAGGGAACACCAGTATGGATGGATCAGGTGAACACATGAATACAGGAGGGAACATGAGTATGGATGGATCAGGTGAACACATGAATACAGGAGGGAACACCAGTATGGATCAGGTGAACACATGAATACAGGAGGGAACACCAGTATCGATCAGGTGAACACATTAATACAGAAGGGAACACCAGTATGGATTGATCAGGTGAACACATGAATACAGGAGGGAACACCAGTATGGATCAGGTGAACACATGAATACAGGAGGGAACACCAGTATGGATAAAGTGAATACATGAATACAGGAGGGAACACCAGTATGGATCAGGTGAACACATGAATACAGGAGTGAACACGAGTATGGATCAGGTGAACACATGAATACAGGAGGGAACCCCAGTATGGATCAAGTGAACACATGAATACAGGAGGGAACACCAGTATGGATCAAGTGAACACATGAATACAGGAGGGAACACAAGTATGGATCAGGTGAATCCATGAATACAGGAGGGAACACAAGTATGGATCAGGTGAACACATGAATACAGGAGTGAACACGAGTATGGATGGATCAGGTGAACACATAAATACAGGAGGGAAGACCAGTATGGATCAGGTGAACACATGAATACAGGAGGGAACACCAGTATGGATCAGGTGAACACATTAATACAGGAGGGAACACCAGTATAGATGGATCAGGTGAACACATGAATACAGGAGGGAACATGAGTATGGATGGATCAGGTGAACACATGAATACAGGAGGGAAGACCAGTATGGATCAGGTGAACACATGAATACAGGAGGGAACACCAGTATGGATCAGGTGAACACATTAATACAGGAGGGAACACCAGTATGGATTGATCAGGTGAACACATGAATACAGGAGGGAACACCAGTATGGATCAGGTGAACACATGTGTTGTGTATGTACCACACACAGTCAACCTTATTAAACCACAGAGACAGAAGTTCGTATAACTTGAGCGTGTCGCTCTCTTTACTCGACTGATTAGGCAGGTGAATCTCATTATACATATAGCAATGCGCAGGTGCGTAGTCCATACGTAAAACACATCAGATGCAATCACATACATTACACTCCTCCCTTTCAGCATTGATGTTCTCATTTAACTAAGGAGGTGAATAGTAATAAACTACATCTGAACAATTTTTATCATCCTACAACATAATCACATGTTCTTAGTCTTTTGGACAGTATCTCTCTGGTGGTTTACGAACTCTGTCCGGGTAACGCCTGGCAGGCATATCAGTCAAGGTTTCAGCAGGCTCTTGGACTACAGGTGGGTCTACTCCAGAGCCATCTGCCCGGTCTTCAAGGGTGTCGCTGGTGTCAGGGACTCTGTCTTTGAACTCAAGTCCATCCCAGCTAGGGGTAGGCTCAGAGTCCTTGTCTGTCGGCCCTGCATCCAACAGCTGATCAACATGTCTACGCCAGATTGTGTCCTGGCCGACACTAACAGTGTATGTCAACAACCCAGTTTGTGATGCAATGGTGCCTGATTGCCATTTTTGACTATTGTTGCGGTAGTCTCTGGCCAGCACATGCTGTCCAACACGGAAGGTGCGCAAAGATCGCCGTTTTGAAGTGAAGGCAGCATCAAACTGCTTGCGCTGTACATGTCGGTGTAGATTGGGTTTCAGTAAGTCCAAGCGTGATCTCAGTGGACGTCCTAGAAAGAGCATGGCTGGGGTCTGTCCAGTTGTGGCATGAGTGCTGTTTCGATACGCCAACAGGAAGTTTGCAATCTTGTGCTGAAGCGACCCACCGTCTTGGTCCATGGCCTTAATGGACTGCTTGAAAGTCTGAATGAAGCGTTCGGCTTGTCCATTGGATGCAGGGTGATATGGCACAACAGTGGTGTGTTGGATGCCATTCTTTCTGACAAAACGCTGGAATTCTGCAGAAGTGAAAGGTGTTCCATTATCACTTACGATCTGATGTGGAAGCCCTGTGCGTGAAAACAATGTTCTTAAGAGGTCAACAGTCTTTGCAGAGGTTGCAGTCTTTGTACAAAAAACCTCTGGCCATTTCGAATGTGCATCAACCACAATCAGGTACATGCGGTCAAGGAAGGGTCCTGCATAATCTATATGCAACCGCTGCCAAGGCTTGGTAGGCCACTCCCACATGTGTAATGGTGCTGTTGCTGGTGACTTTTGGGTCTGTTGACACCCGTTGCATGTCTTGGCCAATGCCTCCAACTGCTCATCAATTCCAGGCCACCACACAAAGCTTCTAGCCAGACACTTCATTTTCACCACGCCTAAGTGTCCCTCATGCAGTACAGCCAGGACCCTGGAACGCAGGTTTGGCGGAACGATCACCCTCGCTCCCCACAAGATGCATCCCTGGTCCACTGTGAGTTGTTCACGTCGGCTGGAATAGCCTGGCAGTGATGGATCACCCTTGTGTGGCCAGCCTTTCAGTGTCATGTCGAACACTCTGGAGAGGGTGGGGTCACGGCCTGTCTCACGTGCAATCTCCTCACTTGTTACAGGTAATAGCTCCACCTGCGCCATGTGGAACATGTCCACCAATTCTTTGGCTCTCTCTGGGGGCTGAAACTGAAGAGGTAGCCGGGAAAGCCCATCAGCATTCCCGTGCTGGTTAGTGCCCTTGTACTCAATGCTGTAGGTATGTGCACCCAAAAACAAAGCCCACCTCTGGATACGTGCAGCGGCCATGGCGGGGACTCCTTTTCCTGGATTGAAGATTGAGACAAGAGGTTTATGGTCTGTGAGGAGGGTAAAGTGTTTGCCGTACAAATACTGATTAAACTTCTTCACTCCCCATACTAGACTAAGAGCTTCTCTATCAATTTGTGCATAGTTACGTTCTGCTGCATTTAAAGATCTTGAGGCAAATGCTATTGGTCGCTCTGTTCCATCAGCGAACCTGTGTGATAGTACTGCCCCAATCCCGTATGGGGAAGCATCACATGCCAATTTAAGCGGCAACTGGGGGTCAAAGTGTGTAAGTACATTGTCAGATATAACCAACTGCTTTGCCTGGTTGAAAGCATCTTCACATTCTTTCGACCAGCGCCATCTAGTGCCCTTTTGGAGCAAACAGTTCAGTGGGTGCAGCACTGACGATAGATTGGGGAGAAATTTTCGGTAATAGTTTACCAAGCCCAGGAAAGAGCGCAGTTGAGTAATGCTCTGTGGTGGTGGTGCCTTTAGCACGGCATCAACTTTATCCTTGCACTTGTGTAGACCATGTTTATCAATTATATGACCACAGTATTTGATGGAATCCTGGAAAAACTCACACTTGGATTTGTTGGCCCTTAATCCAAAGTCTTCTAATCTCTTCAGAACTTTTTCCAGATTTTCAAGATGGGCATCGTCATTGGCTCCTGTTATCACTATGTCATCCAGATAGCACTGTGTGCTTGGTATGCCTTGTAGGACTTGTTCCATTGCCTTCTGCCATATAGCTGGAGCAGAAGCTATGCCAAACACCAGGCGGTTGTACTGATAAAGGCCTTTCATGGTGTTGATCGTGAGGTACTTTTTGGAAGACTCATCCATCTCCATCTGTAGATACGCCTGTGCCAGATCAATCTTGGAGAACCGCTTACCCTGACCCAATGCTGCAAAGATGTCATCAATACGTGGCAAGGGGTATTGTTCAGCTTTCAAGATTGGATTGATGGTTACTTTAAAATCTCCACAGAGGCGTATTGATCCGTTCCCCTTCACTACTGGAACAATAGGCGTCGCCCATTCTGACCAGTCCACTTTGGATAGAATGCCCGCATTTTCCAAACTTTGCAGCTCTTTCTCCACTTTGGGGCGAAGGGCATATGGTACCTGGCGAGCCTTGATGAACTTGGGGACTGCATCGTCCTCTAACACAATTTTACCTTTCATGTGCTTCAACGTTCCAATGCCTTCCTGGAAGACTTTTCCGGTGTTCCTCAGTATTTTTCTTAGTCTTTCAGCTGTGGAGCGGCTGCTCTGTTTTTCAGTGTCTGTTTCAGCTTGCATTTCTTTAATTGACTGCCAGTCTAGTTGCACTTTACGCAGCCACTCACGCCCAAACAGGGGTGCACCTCCTTTTTCAATAACATACAGCAATAGCACATGCACTTGATCAGCATATTTAACGTTCACTGTGATCACGCCCAGTGGTGTAATCCTCTCCCCAGTGTATGTTTTCAGCATCACAGCAGTAGATTGTAATTGCAGGTGTGCAAAGTGCGTCCTGTAGTCTTTATTGGAGATCACAGACAAGGCAGACCCAGTATCCAACTCCATGTTCAATGTAACCTCTTCCACTTTGGGTGAAACCCAGATGATTCCCCTGTCGGATTTGTTTAATGAACACACATCAAAGTAGGCTAGATCTTGGTCAGAGTCTGAGTCCCATGTTTCAATATCATGGATCTTTTGATTTTTTCCTTTTTGTTTATGAAACTTTTTCTCTTTCACTTTTGTTCTGCACATTTTGGCTATGTGGCCTGTTCTCTGACACTGTCTGCATTCTTTCTCTTTAAACCAACAATCATCTGGAGTGTGAATTCTTCCCACAGCGAAAGCATGGGCTAGTTCTCTGTTGCCTCCACTCCATTTCCTGTACATGATGCTCTTGGCCCATCTGCTCTCGCAATTCCACCGTGTCTTTTGCAGCGGTTTCCATGGCAGATGCTATTTCTATGGCACGTTGGAATGTCAGATCTCTCTCAGTCAACAGTCTTTTTTTGTATGTTTTCTCTGTCTAATCCACACACAAATCGATCACGCAGGGTATCTGCTAAATTACCCCCAAATTCGCAGTGTTCAGCTAGTTTCCTAAGCTCAGCTACAAAGACAGCAATCGTCTCCTTTTTTAGCTGATTACGTTTATAGAACCTAAAACGTTCAGCAATGAGAAGTGGTTTTCTGCTGGTTTAATGGGCGCTAACAGGCTACGCAACAATGTATACGTTTTCGCCCCCATAGCACACAAAAGGACAGATACTTTTTTACCTTCGGCAATGTCGTTGGCTACACAATACTGATCCAACCTTTCGATGTACGTTGCCCAATCCTCCGATGAGCTGTCGTAACTATCCAATTTCCCGATTGCTCCTGCCATCCTTGGTTTATATTCCGTTTCGTTTAGTTCTTCATGAAGTTTCCCCTTTTTCCGAGTGTCCATTAACTTTTTCCTCGTCGCCAATTGTTGTGTATGTACCACACACAGTCAACCTTATTAAACCACAGAGACAGAAGTTCGTATAACTTGAGCGTGTCGCTCTCTTTACTCGACTGATTAGGCAGGTGAATCTCATTATACATATAGCAATGCGCAGGTGCGTAGTCCATACGTAAAACACATCAGATGCAATCACATACATTACAACATGAATACAGGAGGGAACACCAGTATGGATAAAGTGAATACATGAATACAGGAGGGAACACCAGTATGGATCAGGTGAACACATGAATACAGGAGTGTACTTGAGTATGGATCAGGTGAACACATGAATACAGGAGTGAACAAGAGTATGGATCAGGTGAACACATGAATACAGGAGGGAACATGAGTATGGATGGATCAGGTGAACACATGAATACAGGAGGGAACACCAGTATGGATCAGGTGAACACATGAATACAGGAGGGAACACCAGTATCGATCAGGTGAACACATTAATACAGGAGGGAACACCAGTATGGATTGATCAGGTGAACACATGAATACAGGAGGGAACACCAGTATGGATCAGGTGAACACATGAATACAGGAGGGAACACCAGTATGGATAAAGTGAATACATGAATACAGGAGGGAACACCAGTATGGATCAGGTGAACACATGAATACAGGAGTGAACACGAGTATGGATCAGGTGAACACATGAATACAGGAGGGAACCCCAGTGTGGATCAAGTGAACACATGAATACAGGAGGGAACACAAGTATGGATCAGGTGAATCCATGAATACAGGAGGGAACACAAGTATGGATCAGGTGAACACATGAATACAGGAGTGAACACGAGTATGGATGGATCAGGTGAACACATAAATACAGGAGGGAAGACCAGTATGGATCAGGTGAACACATGAATACAGGAGGGAACACCAGTATGGATCAGGTGAACACATTAATACAGGAGGGAACACCAGTATGGATGGATCAGGTGAACACATGAATACAGGAGGGAACATGAGTATGGATGGATCAGGTGAACACATGAATACAGGAGGGAAGACCAGTATGGATCAGGTGAACACATGAATACAGGAGGGAACACCAGTATGGATCAGGTGAACACATTAATACAGGAGGGAACACCAGTATGGATTGATCAGGTGAACACATGAATACAGGAGGGAACACCAGTATGGATCAGGTGAACACATGAATACAGGAGGGAACACCAGTATGGATAAAGTGAATACATGAATACAGGAGGGAACACCAGTATGGATCAGGTGAACACATGAATACAGGAGTGTACTTGAGTATGGATCAGGTGAACACATGAATACAGGAGTGAACAAGAGTATGGATCAGGTGAACACATGAATACAGGAGGGAACACGAGTATGGATCAGGTGAACACATGAATACAGGAGGGAACACCAGTATGGATCAGGTGAACACATGAATACAGGAGTGAACACGAGTATGGATCAGGTGAACACATGAATACAGGAGTGAACACAAGTATGGATCAGGTGAACACATGAATACAGGAGTGAACACCAGTATGGATCAGGTGAACACATGAATACAGGAGTGAACACCAGTATGGATCAGGTGAACACGTGAATACAGGAATGAACACGAGTATGGATCAGGTGAACACATGAATACAGGAGTGAACACCAGTATGGATCAGGTGAACACATGAATACAGGAGTGAACACCAGTATGGATCAGGTGAACACATGAATACAGGGGTGAACACGAGTATGGATCAGGTGAACACATGAATACAGGAGTGAATTTGAGTATGGATCAGGACAACAGCGACCGTAACACAATCATTCATATTTAATTCAAACATCATGATCACAACTCAATAACGTTCAATCCTATTCATTTTTCTGGTGTTTCTCCACCAGAGGGCAGCAGAGTATCGTGTCACACACACTGTTGGAGAGACACCGCAGGTGCAGCCCAACCAACAATTCTCCACAGACAGCTCTGAGCTTATTACAACGCACCCGGTTATTTCCGCTCGGAGAAGAGCACATTTCCATGTAGTTTAAGACCCGTACACCAATCCCACTAGATCAATGACATTGATGGTCTTATGGGTTCTAGCGGAGTTCATCCACAATGTGGGATGACGGGATGATGAGACCAGCCATAGTTCAATTCTACTAGAAAACCATCGTCTTTCTGACAAGAGGACTTATTGGCCGTTCAAACGTGTTGTTCTTTAAAAAAGGTTTTAATGTCGGTTTGAAGTGCGATCGGTATTGCGATGATGTTCTGTAGCAGCATGATTGCTAACGTAGCGGTTTAGCGTCCACGTCACGTGTTGACCTACACCTGAGCTTCACCTGTCCTAACACACACACACACACACACACACACACACACACACACACACACACACACATACACACACGCACACACACACACACACACACACACACACACACACACACACACACACACACACACACACACACACACACACACACACACACATGTAAAGCAAGGATACCACTTAGAAACGGCGAGGAAACCAGAGAGCCAGAACGGCTGTCTTGCTATAGCGATTAGATATTATTGTGAGGCTTCAGCGGTGGTAGCCATCTTGATACAGAAGACTGAGACAATGTTCTTATTCGATACCAAACTGGCCCAGATGTATTCCCTGATTTACTCCCGTTCTAACTCTTGCGTGACTCTCTCACTCCCGTTCTAACTCTCGCGTGACTCTCCCACTCCCATTCTAACTCTCGCGTGACTCTCCCACTCCCGTTCTAAAATCTAAAATCTACCCCACACCCATTTCCATCAAGGGTGTGTCCGCAGAAGTTGTTCAGGAATATAAATACCTGGGAGTTCACCTGGACAACAAACTGGTCTGGGCCAAGAACTCTGAGGCTGTTTACAAGAAGGGCCAGAGCCGCCTCTACTTCCTGCGGAGGCTCCGGTCCTTCAACGTTTGTAACACGATGCTGAAGATGTTCTACCAGTCGGTGGTAGCCAGTGCCATCTTCTCCGGTGTCGTGTGCTGGGGAAGCAGGTTGAGGTCAGCAGACGCCAACAAGATCAGCAGGATCGTCAGGAAGGCTGGCGCTGTCCTGGGGGTCCAGCTGGACTCCTTGTTGGTGGTGTCTGAGAGGAGGATGCAAGCTGCGTAGTATCCTTGACAACAACTCTCACCCTCTCCATCAGGTGCTGACCTCATATAGAAGCACCTTTAGCAACAGACTCATTCCACCCAGGTGCACCACAGAACACCACAGGAAGTCCTTTCTTCCTGTGGCCATCAGTCTCTATAATTCAGATTCAGATTCAGATTACTTTATTAATCCCGACGGAAATTAAGGTGCAACAGTTGACACAGGGGGAATAAATGCACACACAAAAATACTAATACCTAAGCTAAAAAACAAAAACAACAACTAACTAAATAAAACTAGTATAAACAAAAATATAGTTAAAATAATTCTAAATGAAATCTAAATATTAAATTGATAGTATTGATAGATGAAGATAAATTTACAGTATTATTACAGTAATACGTAGGTATATACAATACACAACAATACGTACAGTGCAAATTGGCAGTAATAATATATTAATAAATAACTCAGATGAATACTGAAAAAGTGACATGTGAAAAGTGAATTAGAATTTGAAATAGAATTTACAGTGCAAAGTTACAGTGAGATGATTTACAGTGCGTTGACCAAAAAATAATAATAATAAGTACGTTGGCCTCAGGTCACTGAGTCTCCACTGTCCCTCTCACGACCCGAGGTAGATGAATTAAAGAGTCTGATGGCCACAGGAAGAAAGGACTTCCTATGGCGTTCTGTGGTGCACCTGGGTGGAATGAGTCTGTTGCTAAAGGTGCTTCTATATGAGGTCAGCACCTGATGGAGAGGGTGAGAGTTGTTGTCAAGGATACTACGCAGCTTGCGCAGCATCCTTCTCTCAGACACCACCAACAAGGAGTCCAGCTGGACCCCCAGGACAGCGCCAGCCTTCCTGACAATCCTGCTGATCTTGTTGGCGTCTGCTGATCTCAACCTGCTTCCCCAGCACACGACACTGGAGAAGATGGCACTGGCTACCACCGACTGGTAGAACACATTCAGCATCTTGTTGCAAACGTTGAAGGACCGGAGCCTCCGCAGGAAGTAGAGACGGCTCTGGCCCTTCTTGTAAACAGCCTCAGAGTTCTTGGCCCAGACCAGTTTGTTGTCCAGATTAACTCCCAGGTACTGATCAACTTCAGCGGACACACCCTTGATGGAAATGGGTGTGGGTGTGGATTTCCTCCTGCGGAAGTCCACCACCATCTCCTTCGTCTTGTCAGTGTTGAGCTGCATGTGGTTCAGCTCACACCACTCAACGAAGGAGTCCACGACGCCCCTGTACTCCTCATCGTTTCCCTCGCTGACACAACCAACAACTGCAGAGTCGTCCGAGAACTTCTGCAGATGGCAGTACTCTGAGTTGAACTGAGGTGTACAGGGTGAACAGGAATGGGGAGAGAACTGTTCCCTGTGGAACACCAGTGCTGCTGACCACAGTGTCAGACACACAGTCCTGCAGTCTGACAACTGTGGACGACCCGTCAAATAGTCTGTAATCCAGGAAACCAGGGAAGAGTCCACCTTCATCGCCGTCAGCTTACTCCGCAGCAGGGCAGGCCGGATGGTGTTGAACGCACTGGAGAAGTAAAAAAAAAAGATTCTCACAGTGCTCCCGGGTCTGTCCAAGTGGGCGTAGGCACGATGAAGCAGGAAGATGATGGCGTCCTCCACTCCCAGTTTCGGCTGGTAGGCAAACTGAAGAGGGTCCAGCGATGATCTGACCAGGGGCCGAAGAAGCGACAGGACCAGCCTCTCAAAGGACTTTGACATGTGGGACGTCAGTGCCACCGGTCTGTAGTCGTTTGAGGTGCTGGGACGTGCCTTCTTCGGAACCGGCACCAGGCAGGATGTCTTCCACAGCACAGGGACCCTCTCCAGTCTCATGCTCAGGTTGAAGATGTACTGCAGGACTCCACACAGCTGGGAAGCACATGTTTTGAGGACCCTCGGGCTGACGCCGTCAGGACCTGCAGCCTTGCCTGGGTGGAGCCTGCACAGCACTTTCCTCACCTGCTCAGCTGTGAAGGTCTGTGTGCCATGTGTGGGGGCAGGAAGAGTCTCTGTTGTGTTGATGGGGGAGGGGTGAGGTAGTGGTGGGGGAGAGAGAACAGGTATGTTGTCGCTGGAGAGGGACGGTGGGGGAGGGGGGACAGCAGGGCTGGAGGGCTGGAGGGGAATGGCTGTCTGCTCCCTGTCCCCGTCTCTGAAGGCCCTCTTCTTCTCATTGAGCAGGACCTTGATGTCTCGGGTGACCCACGGCTTGTTGTTGGGATAACAGCGTACAGTCTCTGTGGGAACAACACTGTCCACACAGAAGTTGATGTACCCTGTTATGCATTCCGTGAGATCATCAAGGTCCTCTCCATGCAAATCACAAAGGAAATCCCAGTCTGTTGACTAAAAGCAGCCCCGCAAGTCCTCATCGGCCTCCTGTGACCATCTCCTCACAGTCCTTATGGTCACAGGCAGCCGCTGGACTAGAGGCCTATACAGTGGCTGAAGGTGGATGAGGTTGTGGTCTGACCTTCCAAGAGGAGGAAGGGCGGTGGCGCTGTATGCCTCCTTAACATTGGCATACAGCAGGTCCAGTGTCTTGTTTTTCCTGGTGGGACAGTCCACAAACTGCTAAACTATATATATATATATGCAAGGTGTGTACAAGGGTGTGTGTGTGTGTGTGTGATGGGGGGAGAGAGAAATCGTGTGATGCTCTCTCTCTCTCTTGTCAGTTTCACTTCCGCGTATTTGTGTGTGTGTGTGTGTGTGTGTGTGTGTGTGTGTGTGTGTGTGTGTGTGTGTGTGTATGTGTGTGTGTGTGTGTGTGTGTGTGTGTGTGTGTGTGGTTGTCGTGACCCCCCCAAACACCTAGCCCCTCAGCCCCGCCCCCTTTGCCCCGCCCCCCTTAGCCCCACCTCCAAACTTCTACCCCCGCAGCCACGCCCCCTTAGCCCCCCCCCTTAGCCCCCCCCCTTAGCCCCACCCCAAACAGGTAGTAGTGTTCGTCAGAAACAACGTCAGAAACAAACATGTAAATCTTAAAACAACTAAATAAATGTAGAACTTATTTTAAACCCCAATTTAAATTATCTCAAGCGTATTTTCATTCGTAGTAGTATGTTAATAGTATTACTGTACAACATGTTTTACAATTGATTTTAAAGTTGGTTTTATTTCATTTTTTAACATTGAGATTCCAGGGATCCCTCAGAGTACCACCAGCAGGGGGCGCAAGAACCACCGGTGGTACGGTACCACAGGTTGAGAATGGCTGGTCTAAAGTTGATATTTAAGTGTCCAACATTGGCACCCACACACACACACACACACACACACACCAACACACTCACAGCGCCCTCCGGTGGCCACGCCCCTCACCTGCACCCCAAGTCTCTTCTAGAATAAGAAACCAACACAAGCCAACAGTTCTATTCCACCAGCTCATATGGAGCTCCCTTTGATGAACAACATTTATGTTCTAAAGATTGAACCAAGTCCACATCAATCTGGTCCTCAGGTCAACACATGGTGAATAATGGAGCCCTGCTCTAAAGGCTGGCTGGAGTCCTCACTGACAACTGGTTTCTCTTCCTCTTACTGAGGAACACATCTTTAGTTAGGGCTTTAGTTCAATACCTTTGTGTCTGATGTTGTTCTTTATATTAATTAATCTTTCATTAGGTCTTTAATTCAATACCTTTGTGTCTGATGTTGTTCTTTATCTTAATTCATCTTTCATTAGGTCTTTAATTCAATATGTTTGTATCTGATGTGTATATATATAAAATGCAATATGTCAGAAAAAGAGCAATATATATCTAAATCAATGTAATAATATATACATTGTTATATGCTATACGCCCTTGTTCAGCAGCCTGATGGCCTGACTGTGGAAGCTATCTCTGAGTCTATTTGTGCGGCACTTGATACTGCGGTATCGCCTGCCTGACGGTAACAGTGAAAACAGTTTGTGGCTGGGGTGGGCAATGTCTGTTATGATTTGAGGTTGAAGATGTCTGCAAAGACTCCTGCCAACTGGTCTGCGCATGCTCTGAGGACGCGGCCCGGGATGTCGTCGGGGCCTGCCGCCTTACGGATGTTCAACCGCTTGAAGGTGCGGCACACATCTGCCTCCGAGATGTTCAGCTGGCTGGTCTCCTCAGGCGGTGCTGGCTTCGGCGGGCTGCCGTTCATGTCGAACCGAGCAAAACAAGTATTTAGCTCTCCTGGGAGGGAGGTAGAGGAGTTCTCTACACAGCTGGTTCTCCCTCTGAAGTTCGTTATCGTCTGTAGCCCCTGCCACATACCCCTCGCGTCAGTTACTGCACTGTTCTGCACTGTATTCATGATGCTGCTGCACTACTGCCACTTTAAATGCATTCAACACATGTAAATGTAATTTATCAGTCACTTTGCTGCTCTTTTTTGGTTTATTTTTATTGTATTTTTATTGTATATATTATTTGTATGGTGTTGTTTTGGAGATGTATACTGCAGGAGGGAATGGGGAGAAAGCATTCCCATGTACCTGTTGGCATTTGGCCAATAAAAATATCTTGTATCTTGTATCAGAACTGCTTTTAATGTGCTAATTGTGTTGTGTTTTATATCTTTATATTTTAACTTGTTGTTTCCTCTTGAATTGATGTATCAGTGGTGAACCGTGTCTATCACAACTGGACCTTATGTAGACCATCACCAAAACGTAGCACTACGCTAGATCCTAGGTCTCGAGCCAGTGAACCTTCTAGCGTACTATGGACCTGTGGTGAAATCTGAAAGAATACGCCCATTGGCTACAAATCAGTTTATGATTGATTGATCAAATTGTCAATCCAAACGTACGCTCTCATTCAGTCTAAGGGCCAAAGCATTCGCAAGTACTTTGGTTGAAGGATATTGTTCCCAGAAACCCAGAAATATATCAGATTGGTTTATATATATATTTATATCTTATTAAATATATCCCATATATTTATACTTATGTTGATATAACTGCAAATCCCTGTTCACTACCTGTTCTGTATATCCATTTATATTTATACTTATGTTGATATATCTGCATACCCCTGCTTACTACCTGTTGAATACTTGTATAGTTACCTGTGTGTGTGTGTATATGTATATATATATATATATATATATATATATATACCTATAATTCTGCACATATGTCAAACCTACTCTATAAGTTATACGTTTTTATACCTAGTAGACAGTTTTTACATCTTATTTAACCACTCTACATTGTATATTACCATGCACTTTACTGCAACATCTGCACTCTGGTTAGATGGCAACTTATTTTCTCTGTACTGTACTTGTGCTGTGAAAGGACAACATATTAGAATCTAATGTAATCTAACTACATGTTACCATAAGTAGACGTGTAATAGTACAGTCTCTTCAAGTGGCGATGGCTGCTTGGCGTGTTGTGATGTGTTGTTGGTGGTGATCCTGGACCATAAAGCGGTGTCTCTTATCCTCCTCCCTTCCTTCCCCCCGGTGTCCCCCCCCCCCCCCCGTGTCTCCCCCCTTGTGTCTCCCCCCCCTGTGTCTCCCCCCCCCCGTCTCCCCTCCTTGTGTCTCCCCCCCCCTCCCCCCATTTTTTCATGTCCGTTACAAGGATATGAATATTAAAGGTCAGATGATCTTGAGGTTTTTTTGTTGTTAATTCGTCAAAAAGTTGACCGCAGGTTTTTGCAGCCGTTTGGGTTTCAAGCGCTATCTAGCGGTCTCTGGGCGTTACTACAAAGGAATGCTCTCTTTCCCCTTAATGGCTGCCCTTCTCTCCCCTGGTCCCCAGACCTGCGGTCGTGGAGCTTGTTCACCGGTGACATGCGCCGGCTGAGGATGCCGCCCGTGCCGCTGCTCTGCACCGCCCCGCCCCGGCCGTCGTCACCGCCCGCTCTTCTTTGGCGTGGGTGAGTGACACCGCCGCTGGTCCTCTCCGGGTGGCTCTTTCCCCATTCACACCGCCCTTCCTTCTTGAGAATCGCCGTGCCAGGATAACTCGGTCCGTCGGGGCTCGGGGAACCGGAAGGTCGCCGGTTCGAGTCCCCCCCCCCCCCCCAAAACACCTGGCCGCACTGCCGAGGTGCCCTCGAGTGAGGCACCGGACCCCTCCCCTGCTCCCCTTCGGGGCAGCTGTATATCTGATAGCTGACCCACTGCTCCTAATACTAGGATGGGTTAAATGAGAGGAACTCATTTCACTGACAGATTTAGATTCAGGACGGACCGGTTGCTTTAGCAGAGACGATTCAAAATTATGTGTTTCTTCCCTCCGATGCATCATTGATTCTCACGTGGGAAACTTGGCTGGCGTTGAATTGAGCTAAAAGGACTAAATTGGGACCTTTTTAAAATGTTCCTATTCTCACATGTTTATTCAGTCTCTTCTGCTTTCCCAGACATTCTCCCTTTTTTCCCGACGGTCTGTGCAGAAATCTCCAATCACAGCCAGCCATAGTCCTAAATTACATTACATTACATTATATTACATTACATAACATTACATTAGTCCTTTAGCAGAAGGTTTTATCCAAAGCGTTTTACAATAGTGGGTTTCAACAAAGGAAGGTAAGAGAACAACTCGTCACCTGAAGTCAAAAGTGACTTTCATTACCTAAAAAGTCTCTGAGAACTGAGCCAGTGCTCAGGTAAAAGTACAAAAGGTTCATGTAAAAGAACCATAAGTTCAGGTAAAATAACCATTAGTTCAGGTAAAAGTACAATCAATTCAGGTAAAAGTACAATAAGTTCAGGTAAAAGTACCATAAGTTCAGGTAAAAGTACCATAAGTTCAGGTAAAAGTACAATAAGTTCAGGTAAAAGTACCATAAGTTCAGGTAAAAGTACAATAAGTTCAGGTAAAAGTACCATAAGTTCAGGTAAAAGTACCATAAGTTCAGGTAAAAGTACCATCAGTTCAGGTAAAAGTACCATCAGTTCAGGTAAACGTACAATAAGTTCAGGTAAAAGTACCATAAGTTCAGGTAAAAGTGTCACGGTTACGGTGGTTGGCAGGGGACGTGGCCAAGCCACGTGCGCTGGCGGCGCACACACACACACCTGTACACGATCACATTGTCGAATTGCTAATCACCTCACCTGGGGTATATATACCTTGTCTATCCGTTACCCCAGCGTGAGGTCGTTACGTATACTGCACGTTGTTCTCCTGTCTGTTCTGATACCCGTCGCCTGCCTACTACCCATCCGGTACTTCACACCCGACGTCGCCTGCGGACTACCCGTCCGGTACTTCGCACCCGTCGCCTGCCTACTACCCCTACCGGTACTTCGCACCCGACATCCCGGTACGCAGACTCCTCCCCCCGTCCCGGACTACTCGACGGTCTACTACCTGCCGGTACTCCGTGGATCGTCCTCCCCGTGTACCTTTGTATGTTGTGTGTGCTTTTGGGAATAAAGCCATTTGTATCGCTCCACTGTGTCGTTGTCTGCGTTTGGGGTCCAACCCACTCCCCTCATCGTGACAGAACGACCTCACCATTATGGACCCCGGCAACTCTGACCAGTGGAGCCAATTGTGCCTGGAGCTGCAAAACGTCCAGTTAGCCGAGCTGGGCCCCGGTGATCTCGAGCGGGTGAGGCACCTGGTCGATGCCCTGAGGAGCCGTTGCAGATCACGGATTCGAGCGTGGCGGAGTCAGTATAAGAATTTGGTGGCCCTGTTGGCCAACATAAACAACAAGTCCAAGTTTGCGTCCCAGGTCGACGATGAGAGATGGTTGGGTCAGGAGCTGCAGACTACGATGGACCAGCTTGGGGACCTGGCAACCGTCGTTGCTTCCCTCCTCAGAGGGGTCCCCAGCGCCGCTCGGCTCCTGTCTGCCGATGCGTCTGACGTCACGCTGCCCCCGGCTGACAGCGCCGTGTCTCCCCCATCTGACAGCGCCGCTTCTCCCCCGTCTGACAGCGCTGCGCTGCCCGACGCTGCGCTGCACGACGTTGCGCTCCCCCTGTCTGCCGACGCTACCGACGTCGCGCCGTACTCACCGGACGACGTCGCTCCGCACCCGCCGGAGGACGTCGCTCCGCACCCGCCCGAGGACGTCGCTCCGCACCCGCCCGAGGACGTCGCTCCGCACCCGCCCGAGGACGTCGCTCCGCACCCGCCCGAGGACGTCGCTCTGCACCAGCCTGACGACGTCACGCAGCCCCCGTCTGCTCACGCCACGCCGTACCCGCCTGACGACGTCACGCGGCCCCCGTCTGCTGACGCGGCGCCGTACCCGCCTGACGACGTCACACGGCCCCCATCTGCTGACGCCGCGCCGTACCCGCCTGACGACGTCACGCGGCCCCCGTCTGCTGACGCCACGCCGTACCCGCCTGACGACGTCACGCGGGCCCCGTCTGTCGACTACAGAGGGGGTCCAGAGCAGACCCCTGAGAAGACTCCTACCGACCTGGGCAGAAGGGGTGGCTCTCTTCCCGGGCCCCGCTCGCCCACCAAATCTCTTCCACCCCCCCGGATCATCGACTGGGACGCAGATGGTCCAGAGGAGCGGGGTTGGCCCCCGCGCCGCTACTGTCTGGATCCGTTCTTTTCCCTTGACTGGGAACACCCCTTCAAGCCAGGTTGGACGCCAGGAGGCGCCCGTTGAGGGGGGGTACGGTCACGGTTACGGTGGTTGGCAGGGGGCGTGGCCAAGCCACGTGCGCTGGCAGCACACACGCTCCTGTCAACAACGATCACGTTGGTTGGCAGGTGGCTCTCTTTGGAGGTTGTTTATTTCCAGATGGGACTGAAGCTGTGCAGCAACCATCCTCTCAAGGGTCTTGGAGATTAAGGGTAGGTTGGAGATGGGCCTGAAGTGGTTCAGATGGGCTGGGTCAGTACTGGGTTTCTTGAGGATGGGAGTGATTGCAGCCAGTTTGAGGGTGGGGGGTACAATTCCAGAGGTGAGGGAGGAGTTAATTATGTCAGTGACCATGGGTGATATGACTGGTAGACAAGCCTTGACCAGGGTGGTGGGAAGAGGATCAAGCTGACAGGTGGTGGTTTTGGCTTTACGGATGAGCCGTAAAGCTATAATGATATATAACTATATATTATATATATAGTTATATTGTATATATAACGATAATGCATTTAATTTATATTGCACTTTTCATGTAAAAGAAAAATCTGAGTGTTTCTCCTTTAAAATTAGAAATGTATTTATTTGCTCAAGAGGGACATTTGCACATTCATGAAATTTTTAAAACACATTTAAATGTAAATGCACCCAATTGCAGCCACAAGACTGATTTCCATTGGTGAGTCGCCCTGCCAAAAGGTACAGGCTGTAGTTAAAATATAAACAATATTATAATAAAACAATGCATTACAGCAATAGTTCTTAAACATTACGACATATTTTTCCGCTGAAGTGCCAGGTTTGCCGCGGGCATTCCATGTGAAAGAGGTACCGACTGAAAGAGGAACAGGGTAAAAGAGGAACAGGGTGAAAGAGGAACAGGGTGAAAGAGGAACAGGGTGAAAGAGGAACAGGGTGAAAGAGGAACAGGGTGAAAGGAGATTATCGCAGATACGTTGGATGAAGAGTCGTATATACGCGTGTATTAGCTCATTGATTTGTGCAAGGTGCACCTAAGAGTTGATAAAATAGTAAAATAGTAACTTCTCAAAGCTTTCACCAAGAAAAATGAATGCAATTTAAATAAACAAATAAAATAAGAGGTCCTGAGTCCTGAGTCTACTACCCAGGCTAAGGTAGACCTGGACCTGGATTTACCACCCCAAGCGGCCCTACCAGTAGCTCTACCAGCGGCCCCAAAAGTGACCCACATGTGGCCTAACCCCCACCAGCTGTGGCTCCACGACCAACAGCCAACCTGTATCCATATCTGCTACCACCACTGCTGCAGGCCACCAGAGCAGCGGACCAATGTCAAGAGAAAGTGTACGAGAGACACGGGCCGTGAGCAAGGTGAGCGGAGAGGTGAACAGCAAACAGAACCAAAGCAGAGACAAGAACTTTACTCTGAAAGGCGGTCACACTGGCTCCGGCACAAACGGCAGCTTCAATTCGAGCAAAGGGTGTGTTGCTATCAATAATTATATCAATTCGATTTATATAGCGCTTTTCAGGATACACAAAGACGCTTTACATAGAAGAAAAAGAGATGGTGTCCAACAAACATGTATAGCAACTATCAACAAAGAGATTAAACCTAAAATAAGTTAAAGAATAACAAGAAGGTGTTTAAAATTTAAAACCTACCCTAAATGAGCTAAGACCAAATTTTTTGTAAACCTGTGTCCGTCTTAAATGGAGTAAACTAAAGTGAGACGACTCTATGGTTTATGGTATCTTTCTAATACACATCAAGTATTTGGCATTATTTTGGCATTTGGCATTGGTATTAGTACTTGTTTCGTAGAAACCTGGATAAGCGCAGACCTTTGTGTCTGTGTGTCTGCGCCTGTATCTGTGTGTGTGTGTGTGTGTGTGTGTGTGTGTGTGTGTGTGTGTGTGTGTGTGTGTGTGTGTGTGTGTGTGCATGTGTGTGCCTGCCTGTAAAGGGTGTAACACAAACCAGAAAACAACAGAAGAAGAATCCAAACTGACAAGACTGTGTGTGAGTGTGTGTCTGTGTGCCTGTATCTGTTTGTGTGTGTGTGTGTGTGTGTGTGTGTGTGTGTGTGTGTGTGTGTGTGTGTGTGTGTGTGTGTGTGTGTGTGTGTGTGTGTGTGTGTGTGTGTGTGTGTGTGTGTGTGTGTGTGTGTGTGTGTGTGTGTGTGTGTGCTTCCACAGTCAGGCCATCAGGCTGCTGAACAAGGGCGTATAGCATATAACATTGTATATTTTATTACATCGATTTATATATACATATTGCTCTTATTCCGTGCCGATATATTGCATTTTATAAATTGCATTTTTATTTTTATTTTATAACTTTTATTCTATTCAGTTTTATTCTATTTTTATCTATTTTTATCTGTTTTTATCTTATTTATCTTATTTTAACTGCTGTCTGTCGTCGGGTATTGCACATAAGATTTTCACCCATTGTGTTAACTGTGAAGTGACAATAAACTGGACTTGACTTGACGTGTGTGCGCCTGTATTTGTGTAGGTGCGTGTGTATGCGTGTGTGTCTGTGTGTCTTTCTATCTGTCTAATTGTGTATGTGTGTGTGTGTGTGTGTGTGTGTGTGTGTGTGTGTGTGTCTGCCAGTAAAGGGTGTAACCCAAAAAACGAACCAGGAAACAACACAAGAAGAATCCAACCCAACAAGACTGTGAACCATTTTAGAGAAACTTCTCAACAGTTGCAGTCAGTAATCAATAGTCTATATTGATTCAAGTGTATGCTTCTGAATAATAAATTACATCATGTTACAATATTGTACAATTCAGATTTTATTGAAAATGAATCAAAGTACGGTCAGAGACTGTGTGTGTCTGAGCTTCTGGTTATCAGAGCTCTCTGTCTATGGTTCTTATTTGAATAAGGTTATTATAGTTCATGACTGAGTGAGTCATGGAACAACAGCCTAGAAGAGGTTAGTCTGAAAGGAACTGAACTGGGAGGGGAACTGGACCAACTGGTTCATCATGCTTTGATACCGAGAGATACTGTAGTCAACTCTGTTCTGTGATGTATCATCAATATATATCACTAATATATCATCATATATCACTTTATTACAGCAGGAAGAAGACTAAGATACTGTAGTCAACTCTGATCTGTGATGTATCATCAATATATATCACTAATATATCATCATATATCACTTTATTACAGTAGGAAGAAGACTAAGATACTGTAGTCAACTCTGATCTGTGATGTATCATCAATATATATCACTAATATATCATCATATATCACTTTATTACAGTACATTTTTATTTCAGTTATTTCAGTGTTAGTCATTTTTATGTTACAGGTACATTGTCAGTACTTGTACTCAGTTAAAAAGGTACATTGTCAGTACTTTTACTCAGTGTAATAGGTACTTTGTCAGTACTTGTACTGAGTTAAAAGGTACATTGTCAGTACTTGTACTCAGTGTAAAAGGTACTTTGTCAGTACTTTTACTCAGTATAATAAGTATATTGTCAGTACATGTACTCAGTAGGATAGGTACATTGTCAGTACTCAGTGTAATAGGTACTTTGTCAGAACTTGTACTCAGTATAATAGGTACATTGTTAGTACTTGTACTCAGTTAACAATGTACATTGTCAGTACTTGTCAGTACTCAGTGTAATATGTACTTTGTCAGTACTTGTACTCAGTATAATAGGTACTTTGTCAGTACTTGTACTCAGTATAATAGGTACATTGTCAGTACATGTACTCAGTGTAATAGGTACTTTGTCAGTACATTTACATATGTGGGGAACAATCAATTAATAAAAGGACTTAGTCTCAATTTGTTAGTTTGAAAATTAATGCATCCAATTGTGACAGATCGTAGTCATGTACATATTTTGTCTTGTTTTGCAGTTGAAACATCTGAAGGTAACTAAAAATGTCCAATGAAGACAAACAAGAAAACCTTAACTATTTTAATGCATGTAGTGTGATTAAATAGTTTCCTGTTGACTATGGATGATACAGAGGAAAGAGAAGCCCATCCCCCAAGAAGTGGTCAAGACCTTTATTGTTGCCAAGGGCTCCACAATGTGAGTAGGCTATATCAAGACTGAAGGACATATTTAAAAATATATATATAAATATTTTTATATATTTGTTTTGCAGTTGCTCTGTCAAGTAGTAACACAGGAAGCACCAACACAAACCCATCAAACCCTGGTATGGAATTTTGTTTTAAATGTATATTAGCTTTGATTCCTTCGGTAACTGTATTTGTAAACACTACAGGCAGCAGTGTTGAGGAGGGCCACCAGATAAGGGAAGGCACGATTACATCAAGTTATTGCAGAATAATCCAACCCCCACCCTCACAGGGACCCTGCATACACACGCTACAGAGTTTGTTTAAAAATTAATTATTTTAGCTTGACTGAATAATTGTTTGTAGACATTCATTTTAACACCACCATACTACAGTATGGTGGTGTTTACAGAGGTTGTTAAGCTGTTGGATGCATTTGAGCTGAGGATGCTCCTCAGGATATAATTGATGGAAGAAAATGTAAGCAGTGCGTAGGGTGGAGAACTTGCTGGAGGCCAGGAGACATACTGAGGAATCTCCCCCAGAAAGCATGCTGGAGGACCCTGTCAAACAACAGGGGATTTGGACAATTTGTGCCACCAGATTAAAACAGAATCTACTTTCAAGAAGGAAATAGTGAGTGCAGTGACATATCTTTCCTGGTATTTTGACATATGAAACACCACAATAACAGACTATTTCATTTAGATAGATTCAGTACCCTAGCCTACAGTCAGGCGTGAGCCTGGGTCGATGGTGAGAGGAGGATGCTGAGGAGAATTGGGACCAATGCCCTCTGGGGTCACTACAGCTATAAGGGAAGGAAGGGAAAGAGGCCTTTTCAGATCCTTCCAATTAATGAAGTAATTATAAGTAAGTATTTGTCTTTTTTTTTACATAAACACATCAGTGTCTGTGCTTATTGAAACATTTTCAGGTTGTATAATGACAATGACATATAATACCATAAAATAGTTTCATAGAAAGTAGTACATGCTAAATGCTATATTTCAGTCCTGAGCTGCAGTGTCTATCTTACAGGTGCATGCCATAAGGCTTACCCAAAGATTAAAAGCCGATGCTTGGAACAGTGTATAGCTGTCACATTGAGACATGCCCCTCACCGTGGAACAGTGTACAGCTGTCACATTGAAACATGCCCCTCACCGTGGAACAGTGTATAGCTGTCACATTGAAACATGCCCCTCACCGTGGAACAGTGTACAGCTGTCACATTGAAACATGCCCCTCACCGTGGAACAGTGTACAGCTGTCACATTGAAACATGCCCCTCACCGTGGAACAGTGTACAGCTGTCACATTGAAACATGCCCCTCACCGTGGAACAGTGTACAGCTGTCACATTGAAACATGCCCCACACCGTGGAACAGTGTATAGCTGTCACATTGAAACATGCCCCTCACCGTGGAACAGTGTATAGCTGTCACATTGAAACATGCCCCTCACCGTGGAACAGTGTATAGCTGTCACATTGAAACATGCCCCTCACCGTGGAACAGTGTATAGCTGTCACATTGATACATGCCCCTCACCGTGGAACAGTGTACAGCTGTCACATTGAGACATGCCCCTCACCGTGGAACAGTGTATAGCTGTCACATTGAGACATGCCCCACACCGTGGAACAGTGTACAGCTGTCACATTGAGACATGCCCCTCACCGTGGAACAGTGTACAGCTGTCACATTGAGACATGCCCCTCACCGTGGAACAGTGTACAGCTGTCACATTGAGACATGCCCCTCACCGTGGAACAGCACCTGGACAGGTACCCTTCTCAAGCACGCATAGCATGATTAAATGAAAGATAGTTGTCACCCATCTGCGCACACACACACACACACACACACACACACACACACACACACACACACACACACACACACACACACACACACTAAGATTTAATATAACATATAAATCACTTTTGTTTAACTGAAAACATTTCCAGCTTCTTGTTTCTAGCTAACTAGTGTTTGCAGGTCAACTCACTGCTTAGCAGTGGTGGGATTTAACCCTACAGACGGCTGAAGTTACTGAAGTTGCCTATAGCCTACAAATTCGAGCTACGTCTAAACTTTGGCTACTACTACACTACATTCTCTGGATTCTATAATTCATACCTTTCAGATGGATAAATGGTAAGATGGTTCCGTCTATTTCATTTGTAGATGCCAACATGTCTGCCTGGTGGTCGAAATGAAGAAGAGGAGGAGGAGGAGGAGGAGGAGGAGGAGGAGGAGGAGGAGGAGGAGGAGCGAGTCTGAAACCGGACTGGAGGAGTTTTAGCGACCGCGGCCTCCCTTCATACCAGTGACGTGCGGTCAGGGGAGGCATTGCCTCCCCTGTCATCATGAAATGTAAAAAAATGTAATTTTTGTATGATTCCAATCATTCTTTCAAGCTGAGTTTGTGTATTTTCCTGTTCCAATCCGGGGGAAAGACGCAAAGGGAGGAGGACGAGCTGAGCCTCTGGGATTGATCCCTCCCAAACTGGGCTGAGCATTGATCTCTCTGTATGTCACCAATGGCTGAACACACTTTGATTATATGTCCTCACGCGCCATAGTCTAGGTCATGTAGTTCACCTGTGTGTAGAACATATTAGTCTTGCTGATCTGACATAACGCCGCAGTGACAAGCAGGAAGGGAGGCAGCCGGTAGCTCTGCCTCCCTGGGGGGCGTGTTACAGACAGAGGGCATTGTGGGTAATATGCTAGCTAAGAAAGTCAAGTAGAGAAAGTCAAGTCCGTTTATATCTGACTGGAACAATGGAAGATTAAATATATAAGATAAAACTTGACTTTCAATCAAAACTGGAAGTGATAAATAATTATTATAATAAAATTATTTTTCTTATCTAGTCCATTATTTGTATATCTTGTATATAAAATAAGATAAGAAAAAATTAGTTATTTAAGTTAATTTTTTTTAACTACATTTGTCTTTTTGTTGCGGACTGTATATACTTTCATTTGTATTGAATGAGTATGAATTGTGATGGCACATTAAGAACACACGGAGGGTGCAGAACAAATGCGCTATAAATGTAATGTTCTTCTTTGGCCAAATATGTACCTTACCTACTGTATGTGTGTGGGTGATTGTGTGTGTGTGTGTGTGTGTGTGTGTGTGTGTGTGTGTGTGTGTGTGTGTGTGTGTGTGTGTGTGTGTGTGTGTGCGCACCTTGTAAGTCGCTTTGGATAAAAGCGTCTGCCAAATGCCCTAAATGTAAGGTCAATTTCAATCACGAAGGCAAGGCTGTGGTACGAGTGTCATCTTAACTCAGACTAACAGGAACAGGCTCGACCAATCAACAATCAACCTCGCGTTGACATCATCACACAGTCTACCTAACCTAGTAGAGCACCGAGTGCTCGATGGAATACACCACCCGTTCTCGTTACGTCCTCCCAACGTTCTCTGATCAATCAACGTTCTCTGTCAAACGCTGGTAATCGTCGGTGATCGGCGCTTAACGTTAAACGCTGGAGAACGTTCGTGGACGTTGTACTAACGTTCGCCGAACGTTGCACGCGTTCGGTTATTGTTAGTCAGTCGTTACCGTAGCGTTACTTGGTTGTTATTAATCGTTCACAATCTTTGCTTTGCAGTGAACGACTCACTGGTACACATCCCACATTGTGTGCCTATTTTCGGATTGGAGATGGAGTACAGACGACATGGAGATGGAGTTTAGCAGTAGCCCCCCTCACACGCTTTTTTCCTCTTGGCGGCACTGTTCAATATCCAGAAGAATTGTCACGATTACGGTGGTTGTCAGGGGGCGTGGCCAAGCCACGTGCGCTGGCGGCGCACACACACACACACACCTGTCAGCAATTGCCGTGGCTGATTGCTAATCCCCTCACCTGGGGTCTATAGACCCTGGCTTCCCGTTACCCCGGCGTTAGGTCGTACTTTGTTCATGTTACGTTGTACATTCTGGACGGAATCGCCACGCTGATGTCCCGGAGATCCAGTTTCTTTACCTATCCCGCGTCTCCGGTCTCCGGTCTATACGAGCTCCCCGGTCATTCTAATTACCTGTCCAGTACCTGTCGCTATTCCGACCTCCCGGTGTCTAGACTTCTCGCTCGTCCCTGACCATCCGTCTGTCTGGTACCTGTCGCTACTCCCACCTCCCGGTACCCAGACTCCTCTCCCGTCCCGGACTACTCGCCGGTCTACTACCTGCCGGTACTCCGCGGATCGACCTCCCGGTACCCAGACCCCTGGACTGTCCCTGATCACTCTCTTGTGTTGTGTTTGCTTGAAATAAAGCTCTGTTATCGCTCCACTGTGTCTTGGTCTGCGTTCTGGGTCCCACTGAACAATCCACTCGTGACAAGAACAACTGAATCTGTGATTTTCCCGCGTACCCGTTTGAACACAGTGACACGTCAGCACACGCTAATAGTTTTCAGGGGTGTCTTACGTGGTCGCTGGTACACGCTCCTCATGCGTTAGTCACACGCTAATTCATGCGTTAATCACACGCTAATTCATGCGTTAGTCACATGTCAGATGTACACGCTCACCCTAGAACGCTCGAAAATTGAACGATTAGAACGTTCATAGAACGCTGACCAGAACGGTGTGACAGCGCCTTTAGGCGACGTCTTCGGGACGTTTTTTAGTTTGCTGGGTAGGTCCTTAATGACGTCATCTAATGTTTACCAGCAGACAGGCAGGTTAACGCTAGGTGACGTCACTATAGAACGCCCTACTGAAGCCAGATCATTGTACTTAAAGTCAGGGTTATGTGAGGTGTCAACATCGAGGACTTATCATTCATTTTTAGATCGGTTTTATTACACGTAGTGTTGTTCTTTGAGATTCAAGATGTTTATTTGCCATATGTGTTACGTGGGGTCATGTATATATGCCGGGGAAAAGCCAGTGAGGTTGACAACCGAATCAAATGCTAGCAATGATTTATTTACATAAGTCATGTATAGTTGAAATAACCGGCACGGACAATTATAAGGCCACAAGCCAAGTAGACACAACAAGTAACTAGGCCTGGGAAGGACGGCAAAACAAACGAGTACCAAAACAAACAAAGAAAACAAACCCCCTCAAGCTAAGTCTGACGCTACCTAACCTACTTAAGCATCAATTTATCCCACTAAACTAACTAAACTAACTGTCCCTGACCTGGTCCCAATAAATACATGAGGTGGTACCCGCCTGGGGAAACTTACCTAGTGTATCTATACAAAGAATACCTGCGTGATGTAAAATGTAGGCCCATGGGCATCTTACCTGCGAACTACCTCGCCCTCCCCAGGGTATTACACAGAGGGACAAGACCGACTGGCAAAACAAACAGGACTACCAACAGGCAGGACTACAAACAATGGACTCTAACAAAATTGGATAGCTTCACGGAAGCAACACTAACACACAAGCACACACAAAAATGCCCCCCCCCCCTCTTGGAACAAACGCAGGAGGTTTAAATAAGCAGCTGATTAGGACAGTTCAGCCACTTGAGGTTAACGATGACCACCAACACCTGGGGAAAAAGCATTAGGAGAGGGAGACAGAAAGGAAAACAAAACACAACACAAACAGTAACGAGAAACGGATCATACGATGTACGTAACAATATGCAACAATGGAAGTACAATGGAATGCTTAGTCCCAATTCCCTTTATAAACACTATACTATAAAATAAAAGTACAGTACAGCGAAAATAATTTGGCATCTAACCAGAGTGCAAATGTTGCAGTAAAGTACATGGTAATATATAATGTACACAGGTTAAATAAGATGTGTGATATGGGCAGAATTATAGGTATATATATATGTACACGGGTTATATCAACAGTTCAGTTAAATTGTTATACAGCCTCCCTACCTCTCCTCCCCCACCACCAGACCCCTTCCTGTGGCCAGGTCACCTGACACCTACAGCCTGTTAGTTGTCATATTTCGTCATTAACTGTTATATTTCTAGTTAGTTGTCATATTTCGTCATTAACTGTTATATTTCTAGTTAGTTGTCATATTTCGTCATTAACTGTTATATTTCTAGTTAGTTGTCATATTTCATCATTAACTGTTATATTTCTAGTTTGTTGTCATATTTTGTCATTAACTGTTATATTTCTAGTTAGTTGTCATATTTCATCATTAACTGTTATATTTCTAGTTAGTTGTCATATTTCATCATTAACTGTTATATTTCTAGTTTGTTGTCATATTTCGTCATTAACTGTTATATTTCTAGTTTGTTGTCATATTTTGTCATTAACTGTTATATTTCTAGTTAGTTGTCATATTTCGTCATTAACTGTTATATTTCTAGTTACTTATATATTTCTAGTCATATTTTGTCATTTTCTTATTGTGGTTGTGATTTGCACTTCAGGGCCAACGTAGAAATTACATCTCAATGATCTCGTAGTTTAAGCAGACCTGTTTGATTGAAAACGTTGAACTATTGTTTTTCAAGGGCCTTTTCAGTTTCTGCACCCTCCTTCTGGAACGCCCTCCCCATCCACATCCGTCAGGCAACCACCCTACCATCCTTTAAACAACCACCCTACCATCCTTCAAACAACCACCCTACCATCCTTCAAACAACCACCCTACTATCCTTCAAACAACCACCCTACCATCCTTCAAACAACCACCCTACTATCCTTCAAACAACCACCCTACCATCCTTCAAACAACCACCCTACCACCCTTCATACAACCACCCTACCATCCTTCAAACAACCACCCTACTATCCTTCATACAACCACCCTACCATCCTTCAAACAACCGCCCTACCATCCTTCAAACAACCACCCTACCATCCTTCAAACAACCACCCTACTACCCTTCAAACAACCACCCTACTATCCTTCAAACAACCACCCTACCATCCTTCAAACAACCACCCTACCATCCTTCATACAACCATCCTACCATCCTTCAAACAACCACCCTTCAAGCAACCACCCTACCGTCCTTCAAACAACCACCCTACCATCCTTCAAACAACCACCCTACCGTCCTTCAAACAACCACCCTACCATCCTTCAAACAACCACCCTACTACCCTTCAAACAACCACCCTACTATCCTTCAAACAACCACCCTACCATCCTTCAAACAACCACCCTACCATCCTTCATACAACCATCCTACCATCCTTCAAACAACCACCCTTCAAGCAACCACCCTACCGTCCTTCAAACAACCACCCTACCATCCTTCAAACAACCACCCTACCGTCCTTCAAACAACCACCCTACCATCCTTCAAACAACCACCCTACCATCCTTCAAACAACCACCCTACCATCCTTTAAACAACCACCCTACCATCCTTCAAACAACCACCCTACCATCCTTCAAACAACCACCCTACCATCCTTCAAACAACCACCATACCATCCTTCAAACAGGCTCTCAAGACCCACCTCTTCAAACCTTTCCCTGCCTTTTCCCTGCTAAAACATCCCCCCCTCCATTCCATGACTTGACATTTTTAATTATACTCTAATAATAGTTAGTTAGTTATTTAATTATACTCTAATAATAGTTAGTTTTTCATTTAATTATATTTATTTTACCACGTCTGAAAAGCACCTTGGGTGTCCAGAAAGTGCTATATGAAATTGAATGTATTATGATTATTATTATTATGAAATTAACTAAATCAATTAAATACTCTAACCTAAAAACCTGAAATTATGGAAAAGATTTATTAAATATTTTATTGACAGAATAACCCAAAGAAACAGTGAGAATTAGGAAAACTTTCAAACAATCCAATTCCAAAAAAAGACGAAAATGAACAAATCAAATTAAAACATAAACCATCCCAGCAATGCAGTTCTCTAGCTACCAGCAAAACTCTACAATAATAACACAATTAAAAGTATATCAATAATTATAATATAATAATAGTAATATTACATTCAATTAATCAATATTCAAACTCGACTCAATTTAGTCCAACATCTTGAATTGACGACTTGCAAGTCACGTCAATTAAAACACGACCGGAGAACCGGAAGTCGGCCATGTTGGTGGATTTACAATCTGCTATCAGCTACAGACTCACTATTAGTCAGCCCTTTAAACTCTTTGTTTTGTTCTTTTGGAGCGCTCTATCAGTCATAACATAGATTTGCACAGTGTAGAATTGTGGCCACAATAGCACTCGTGAAAGTTGCCAATTCAAGTTTTTTTGAATTCTAATCAAATACAATATAAAATAAATCAACTATAATCCAAAATCAAGGGGAGCAAACTCTGGCTCTCGGTACTGAAAGAAGGCGATGGCTTAATAACATCCACACATAATAATAATAATAATAATAATAATGCATAATAATAATACACACATGTTGGTCTACCGTGTGTGGAGCCATCATTTCATCTCAGCTCATCTATATGTTTCTGTTCTTACTAATTATGAAACTATTATAGTCGGCGAGTTCATCAAATCAATCCCAAATACAGTGATGACATTGATTTAAACTTTTAGTACGGATTAATGATTGATTTCAAGATAAAAGTAAATATGAACATTATTGTAATTGATCACACACAGCATGTGAAGTTAGCTGAAGGCTGTTTGTAATGATTGTAAATGAGCAGCAGTCTACTCTGTGCTGCTTTAAGCTGAACGGGAGAAGAGTCTTCATGGTTCAGTTGACCCTAAACAGGAAGGAAGAACAAGACAGGATGAACCCATTTAGCATGAGTCAAGATATCAATGTGATGATGTTAAGATAATACTGTTACTATATTACTGTGATGATGTTAAGATAATACTGTTAATATATTACTGTGATGATGTTAAGATAATACTGTTCATATATTACTGTGATGATGTTAAGATAATACTGTTACTATATTACTGTGATGATGTTAAGATAATACTGTTAATATATTACTGTGATGTTAAGATAATACTGTTCATATATTACTGTGATGATGTTAAGATAATACTGTTACTATATTACTGTGATGATGTTAACATAATACTGTTACTATATTACTGTGATGATGTTAACATAATACTGTCAATATATAATATATATACTGCAATATATTGCAGTAATGTTCTGTAAATATATGATCATCCTCCTCTAAAATGTTGTGATGTCACCAAATACTGACTCTGTCAGAGGTTGGGCCTCAGGAGCTGGATTCTGTTCCCTAGTGACCTCAGAGCTGGTGTCAGAACCTGGTAAGAAGCAGAATGTGAGGAGGTGAATTCACTGAGCTAGATGTATCTAGGTCAACAGAGCTGTATAGTCCAGTAAGCTAGATGTATCTAGGTCAACCGAGCTCTATAGTCCAGTGAGCTAGATGTAGCTAGGTCAACAGAGCTGTATAGTCCAGTGAGCTAGATGTATCTAGGTCAACAGAGCTGTATAGTCCAGTGAGCTAGATGTATCTAGGTCAACAGAGCTGTATAGTCCAGTGAGCTAGATGTATCTAGGTCAACAGAGCTGTATAGTCCAGTGAGCTAGATGTATCTAGGTCAACAGAGCTGTATAGTCCAGTGAGCTAGATGTAGCTAGGTCAACAGAGCTGTATAGTCCGGTGAGCTAGATGTATCTAGGTCAACAGAGCTGTGTAGTCCAGTGAGCTAGATGTAGCTAGGTCAACAGAGCTGTATAGTCCAGTGATCTAGATGTATCTAGATCAACAGAGCTGTATAGTCCAGTGAGCTAGATGTATCTAGGTCAACAGAGCTGTATAGTCCAGTGAGCTAGATGTATCTAGGTCCACAGAGCTGTATAGTCCAGTGAGCTAGATGTATCTAGGTCAACAGAGCTGTATAGTCCAGTAAGCTAGATGTATCTAGGTCAACAGAGCTGTATAGTCCAGTGAGCTAGATGTATCTAGGTCAACAGAGCTGTATAGTCCAGTAAGCTAGATGTATCTAGGTAAACAGAGCTGTATAGTCCAGTGAGCTAGATGTATCTAGGTCAACAGAGCTGTATAGTCCAGTAAGCTAGATGTATCTAGGTAAACAGAGCTGTATAGTCCAGTGAGCTAGATGTATCTAGGTCAACAGAGCTGTATAGTCCAGTGAGCTAGATGTATCTAGGTAAACAGAGCTGTATAGTCCAGTGAGCTAGATGTATCTAGGTAAACAGAGCTGTATAGTCCAGTGAGCTAGATGTATCTAGGTCAACAGAGCTGTATAGTCCAGTAAGCTAGATGTATCTAGGTCAACAGAGCTGTATAGTCCAGTAAGCTAGATGTATCTAGGTCAACAGAGCTGTATAGTCCAGTAAGCTAGATGTATCTAGGTAAACAGAGCTGTATATTTCAGTCCAGATACTCTCATTCAATACTGAAATGTTAATCTGCAGTAAAAACACATTTTACTCACCAGCCAGTTGGCTCTTAGCTCTAAGGCTCTGGCCCGCTATGGATCAAGATAAATGATCATTGATCATACATGATCAGTGTTGTAACAATGGTAAATATCTGAATGTTATTACACTTTGATATTCTTAACGTCACTGTGGACACGACACTAGAGGAGGTTCTTCACTCAGAGATGGAGACCACTAGTGTATGACAACAACCAATCAGATTGTAGGAACGGACACAACGAGGGGGAAGGAAGTAGGAGCAGGTGGAGTTCAGGTGTTGGTCCTCCTGAAGAGTTGGATTCACTCACCGTTCCTCCTCTTGGACACAGAGACTCCAAAACAGATTCCAACAACAGCAACGAGGAGGAGAACCACAAACCCAATACCTTCAGGTAAATCAAGAGAAGAAAAGCAGGTCTGTAATCATATATGGTGGACAGAGTCCATCACTCATCCATCCCTCCACCCTTGAAGCACATGTCTATGGACACGTGATGCTACATACCAACACAGTCTGACTGGAATCTGTTCTGGAGCTCAGGGTCACTCAGGGACTTAGCTTAGCTTAGCTCTATTCATAGGACTCATTTACCCACAATCCAACGTGTTCCTCTGAAGTGAGCCCTTCCTGAGAGCTGTGTGTTTAGCACCTGGCTTCAGATGTATCCAGGTAGTGATGAGGTGGAGACACCCTACCTCCATCTCCTCCCCAGTAGAGGCGACACTAGAGGAGGTTCTTCACTCAGAGATGGAGACCACTAGTGTATGACAACAACCAATCAGATTGTAGGAACGGACACAACGAGAGGGAAGGAAGTAGGAGCAGGTGGAGTTCAGGTGTTGGTCCTCCTGAAGAGTTGGATTCACTCACCGTTTCTCTTCTTGAACACAAAGACTCCAACACAGATTCCAACAGCAGCGAGGAGGAGAACCACAGACCCAATACCTTCAGGTAAATCAAGAGAAGAAAAGCAGGTCTGTAATCATATATGGTGGACAGAGTCCATCACTCATCCATCCCTCCACCCTTGAAGCACATGTCTATGGACACGTGATGCTACATACCAACACAGTCTGACTGGAATCTGTTCTGGAGCTCAGGGTCACTCAGGGACTTAGCTTAGCTTAGCTCTATTCATAGGACTCATTTACCCACAATCCAACGTGTTCCTCTGAAGTGAGCCCTTCCTGAGAGCTGTGTGTTTAGCACCTGGCTTCAGATGTATCCAGGTAGTGATGAGGTGGAGACACCCTATCTCCATCTCCTCCCCAGTAGAGGCGACACTAGAGGAGGTTCTTCACTCAGAGATGGAGACCACTAGTGTATGACAACAACCAATCAGATTGTAGGAACGGACACAACGAGAGGGAAGGAAGTAGGAGCAGGTGGAGTTCAGGTGTTGGTCCTCCTGAAGAGTTGGATTCACTCACCGTTTCTCTTCTTGAACACAAAGACTCCAAAACAGATTCCAACAGCAGCGAGGAGGAGAACCACAGACCCAATACCTTCAGGTAAATCAAGAGAAGAAAAGCAGGTCTGTAATCATATATGGTGGACAGAGTCCATCACTCATCCATCCCTCCACCCTTGAACCACATGTCTATGGACACCTGATGCTACATACCAACACAGTCTGACTGGAATCTGTTCTGGAGCTCAGGGTCACTCAGGGACTTAGCTTAGCTTAGCTCTATTCATAGGACTCATTTACCCACAATCCAACGTGTTCCTCTGAAGTGAGCCCTTCCTGAGAGCGGTGTGTTTAGCACCTGGCTTCAGATGTATCCAGGTAGTGATGAGGTGGAGACACCCTACCTCCATCTCCTCCCCAGTAGAGGCGACACTAGAGGAGGTTCTTCACTCAGAGATGGAGACCACTAGTGTATGACAACAACCAATCAGATTGTAGGAACGGACACAACGAGAGTGAAGGAAGTAGGAGCAGGTGGAGTTCAGGTGTTGGTCCTCCTGAAGAGTTGGATTCACTCACCGTTTCCCTTCTTGAACACAAAGACTCCAACACAGATTCCAACAGCAGCGAGGAAGAGAACCACAGACCCAATACCTTCAGGTAAATCAAGAGAAGAAAAGCAGGTCTGTAATCATATATGGTGGACAGAGTCCATCACTCATCCATCCCTCCACCCTTGAAGCACATGTCTATGGACACGTGATGCTACATACCAACACAGTCTGACTGGAATCTGTTCTGGAGCTCAGGGTCACTCAGGGACTTAGCTTAGCTTAGCTCTATTCATAGGACTCATTTACCCACAATCCAACATGTTCCTCTGAAGTGAGCCCTTCCTGAGAGCTGTGTGTTTAGCACCTGGCTTCAGATGTATCCAGGTAGTGATGAGGTGGAGACGCCCTACCTCCATCTCCTCCCCAGTAGAGGCGACACTAGAGAAGGGTCTTCACTCAGAGATGGAGACCACTAGTGTATGACAACAACCAATCAGATTGTAGGAACGGACACAACGAGAGGGAAGGAAGTAGGAGCAGGTGGAGTTCAGGTGTTGGTCCTCCTGAAGAGTTGGATTCACTCACCGTTTCTCTTCTTGAACACAAAGACTCCAACACAGATTCCAACAGCAGCGAGGAGGAGAACCACAGACCCAATACCTTCAGGTAAATCAAGAGAAGAAAAGCAGGTCTGTAATCATATATGGTGGACAGAGTCCATCACTCATCCATCCCTCCACCCTTGAAGCACATGTCTATGGACACGTGATGCTACATACCAACACAGTCTGACTGGAATCTGTTCTGGAGCTCAGGGTCACTCAGGGACTTAGCTTAGCTTAGCTCTATTCATAGGACTCATTTACCCACAATCCAACGTGTTCCTCTGAAGTGAGCCCTTCCTGAGAGCTGTGTGTTTAGCACCTGGCTTCAGATGTATCCAGGTAGTGATGAGGTGGAGACACCCTACCTCCATCTCCTCCCCAGTAGAGGCGACACTAGAGGAGGTTCTTCACTCAGAGATGGAGACCACTAGTGTATGACAACAACCAATCAGATTGTAGGAACGGACACAACGAGAGGGAAGGAAGTAGGAGCAGGTGGAGTTCAGGTGTTGGTCCTCCTGAAGAGTTGGATTCACTCACCGTTCCTCCTCTTGGACACAAAGACTCCAACACAGATTCCAACAGCAGCGAGGAGGAGAACCACAGACCCAACGATGATGGGGGTGCTGATACCTTCAGGTAAATCAAGAGAAGAAAAGCAGGTCTGTAATCATATAGGGTGGACAGAGTCCATCACTCATCCATCCCTCCACCCTTGAACCACATGTCTATGGACACCTGATGCTACATACCAACACAGTCTGACTGGAATCTGTTCTGGAGCTCAGGGTCACTCAGGGACTTAGCTTAGCTTAGCTCTATTCATAGGACTCATTTACCCACAATCCAACGTGTTCCTCTGAAGTGAGCCCTTCCTGAGAGCTGTGTGTTTAGCACCTGGCTTCAGATGTATCCAGGTAGTGATGAGGTGGAGACACCCTACCTCCATCTCCTTCCCAGTTGGTCATGATGAGGGCCGGGTCCAGCGGGACCAGGATGTCCTCGATGCCTTTCAGCTGGACCACACACTCGTACGTCCGCCAGTCCCCCGGTGGGACCGACGTCAGGTTCAGGCCAACGCTGACCTGGAAGGTCCCGTCGTGGTTGGGGAGGACCTCCCCGTGGTCCACGTGCTCATGGAGCTCCTGGTGGTCTCTCCTCCAGAACACCACCACCCTGTTAGGGTAGAAGCCTGTAGCATGGCACACCACTGGGGAAGAGGGGCTCTTCTGGAGCAGAGACACCGACGGACGCTCTGGAGAGAGAGAGAGAGAGAGAGAGAGAGAGAGAGAGAGAGAGAGAGAGAGAGAGAGAGAGAGAGAGAGAGTGTGCAAATGTTGCAGTTAAGTGCATGGTATACATCATGTACAGTGGTTAAATAAGTTTTAAAAAGAGAGAGAGATGACAGAGAGAGAGAGAGAGAGAGAGAGAGAGAGAGAGAGAGAGAGAGAGAGAGAGAGAGAGAGAGAGAGAGAGAGAGAGAGAGAGAAGGAAGGGAGGGGAAGAGAGAGATACAGGGAGATAGAGGAGAGAGAGAGAGAGAGAGAGAGAGAGAGAGAGAGAGAGAGAGAGAGAGAGAGAGGAGAGAGAGAGAGAGAGAGAGAGAGAGAGAGAGAGAGAGAGAGAGAGAGAGAGAGAGAGAGAGAGAGAGAGATAAAGACAGACAGAATGGAAAGACAGACAGAATGGAAAGAGAGAGAGAGAAAGATAGACAGAATGGAAAGACAGACAGAATGGAGAGAGAGAGAGAGAGAGAGAGAGAGAGAGAGAGAGAGAGAGAGAGAGAGAGAGAGAGAGAGAGAGAGAGAGAGCGGGAGGGGAAGAGAGAGAAGGGAGAGAGAGAGAGAGCGAGAGAGAGAGGCAGGGGATAAAGAGAGAGCGAGAGAGAGAGAGAGGAAGGGAGGGGAAGGGAGAGATACAGGGAGCTAAAGGAGAGAGGGAGAGAGAGAGAAAGAGAGAGGAAGAAGGGAGGGGAAGAGAGAGAGAACAAAGAAAGAAAGAAAGAAAGAAAGAAAGAGAGAGAGAGAGAGAGAGAGAGAGAGAGAGAGAGAGAGAGAGAGAGAGAGAGAGAGAGAGAGAGAGAGAGAGAGAGAGAGAGAGAGAGAGAGAGAGAGAGAGAGAGAGAGAGAGAGATAAAGGAGGGAGCACGAGAGAGAGAGAGAGAGAAAACAAAGAAAGAAAGAAAGAGAGAGAGAGAGAGAGAGAGAGAGAGAGAGAGAGAGAGAGAGAGAGAGAGAGAGAGAGAGAGAGAGAGAGAGAGAGAGAGAGAGAGAGAGAGAGAGAAAGAAAGAAAGAAAGAAAGAAAGAAAGAAAGAAAGAAAGAGAGAGAGAGAGAGAGAGAAAGGAGGGAGCACGAGAGAGAGAGAGAGAGAGAGAGAGAGAGAGAGAGAGAGAGAGAGAGAGAGAGAGAGAGAGAGAGAGAGAGAGAGAGAGAGAGAGAGAGAGAGAGAGAGAGAGAACAAAGAAAGAAAGAAAGAAAGAAAGAAAGAGAAAGAGAGAGAGAGAGAGAGAGAGAGAGAGAGAGAGAGAGAGAGAGAGAGAGAGAGAACAAAGAAAGAAAGAAAGAAAGAAAGAAAGAAAGAAAGAAAGAAAGAAAGAAAGAAAGAGAAAGAGAGAGAGAGAGAGAGAGAGAGAGAGAGAGAGAGATACACACAGGGAGATAAAGGAGGGAGTGCGCGCGCGCGAGAGAGAGAGAGAGAGAGAGAGAGAGAGAGAGAGCTGGTCATATGACTCTACCTGTTCTCTGCAGAGTGCTCTTCCCATAGGCCAGGAACTTCTTCAGCCAATCAACACACACCTTGGTGAGGTAGTTCTTCATGTATTCATTACCAGCTCTATCCTGATCCAATCTCTGTTTGGAGGAGTCAGCCTGTGGTTTTGGAGCGATCCATGTCTTGGTCTCCAGGTCAAACGATATGAAGTCCTCCCCATCATAACCATACTGGTGATAACCACCAGTATCACCATCCTCATCATCCCACTCACAACCAGACATCCTCTGATATATGTGGGAACCTGAGAGAGAGAGAGAGAGAGAGAGAGAGAGAGAGAGAGAGAGAGAGAGAGAGAGAGAGAGAGAGAGAGAGAGAGAGAGAGAGAGAGAGAGAGAGAGAGAGAGAGAGAGAGAGAGACCATGTGAACTCAATGGGACACTGCACTTCAGTTGACTCTTCAACTGTTAACCAAGAGAACTCCTTTCCTGTGAACGGTTTCTCCAGAAGCCAATGTAGCTCCTCCCACAATACATCACCTGGTTTGTCCTTCCTCTACTACATGGGTGGCCAACCAGTCAGAGGTTAAGAGCCAAAAATGTTACTATGTTACTGCAAAGAGCCACATCATACACACAGTCACAGATGCGCACCCCCCCCCCCCCCCCCCCCCCCCACCCCCCTCTCCTTCTCTCTTTTGTTCTCAGCCTTTCTCTGTGCTCCCTCACTCTCTTTCTCCCCTCTCTCTCTCACACAGACTAAATGAAAATCTAAAACTTTACACACACACTCAGGATCCTCCCTCCCAAAGACACACACACCCTCACACAGACAGACACACATAGCTCTGCTCTGACAGATTTATTGTAAATGTCACACACCATAAAATTGACAGAAATTGAATTAAACCTCTCCTACTAGTATTCAGAGGCCAGTTATTATCAACAATGAACATTGTGAGCACTCTCACACAAACTCTCAGTAAACTAAATGTGAACAAGTTTTTTTATCTTCCTACGCATGTTGCTTCTTTAAATTAAATGAGTGGGACTTCTGACATTCCTTGCCTTGAACAATCCTCCACCTTGTTTCAGTTTTTGGTTTTCTGGAAACAAGATTTCAATCACGTCACTGAGGCATGTTTTAACAAACTCCCCTTCATTGTAGGGCTTTTTAGCTCGTGCTATGTTCCAAGCAACTTGATATGATGCAAGCGTTACGGTCTCCGAGTGCTTCCTTATTTTTTGGAAAAACTGTGTCTGCTTTTCCGCCTGACTTTTCAAGGTGTTTAACTTCTGCTTGCGAAGTTCAACACCTTTAGGGAATTCCTGGTGGATGGAGTGAGCATGGAGAGGTGAAATGGCGCTGAAGATGTGAAGCCTTGAAATGGGCTAATGATGTCTGGCATAGAAGGCAAAATTGCTTGCAATTGCGTTCTATAAAAAAATATGAACTCTCCCACTCTACTAAAAACGTCATATGGTCGTCTTCATATTTTCGCTTAGCTGTGCATTTTTTCCCTGCCATTTTAGGTTTGAACTCAACTCAGATGGTCAACTCAGATAGTGCTTACTCAACGATAGGGTTTTCCCCCCTCGAAGGTGATTGGTTCACTGCATCGCAGGCATATTTGTGATAGGCTCTTGGGCCGCATCACAATTAGACGCGCTGTCATGCTCTCATACTGACACTACACACACAGTGGCGTAGGGGAGGGCCCGCAAGGCACCCACTGCGGGGGGGGGGGGCCCTGACATTGGATGGAAGAAAAAAAATTAACATCTATATATCTTAATTTCTGATCGGGTAGTAGCACCCCCGAGTAGTAGCACTAGTCAACGATCGTCGCACATCGCGATATTTCCCCATGGATTTTGCTCACGGGGGGGCCACGGGATTTTGCGCTATGCCACTGCACACACGTACACACAGGTACGTACACACACACACACACACACACACACAAATATAATTCGATATGAACTGAAGTGCCGCATGAAACTGGGCAAAGAGCCGTGGGTTGGCCACCCTGCTCTACTACATGTCATGTGACTTTATCTGGGAAGTCAATGGATTGGTTTAGTCATGTTGAATGACAACGATTAGACTCAATCTATACTCCAATACTTTGAATACTTATACCCTGAGTACTGCTACACTGAGTACTGCTACACCGAGTACTTCTACACTGAGTACTGCTACACTGAGTACTACTATACTGAATACTGCTACTCTGAGTACTTCTACACTGAGTACTTCTACACTGAGTACTGCTATACTGAGTACTTCTACACTGAGTACTGCTACACTGAATACTGCTACACTGAGTACTTCTTCACTGAGTACTTCAACACTGAGTATTTCTACACTTAGTATGTCTACACTGAGTACTGCTACACTGAGTACTGCTACTCTGAGTACTGCTACACTGAGTACTTCTACACTGAGTACTGCTACACTGACTACTTCTACACTGAGTACTGCTGCACTACTTACATGAATACTCTATTCTGAAGTCTGATTTCAGATTCATGTTTTGTATTTGTGTTCATGTGTACTTATGTACTTGTGCTATTATTATACGTGTATTTGTATACATGTGTATGTACATGTGTGTATTTATTTATTATAACATTAGAATGATATCTTCATGTTGAGAGTTAAGACATTAGATATAAACTTACCTCCTGTCTTGTTAAAGCGCTTCTTTAGGTTCTCAATGCTGACTTTGAAGGTCTGCTGGTTACCTAAAGCCCTTCCAGTTTCTCTCTCCCAGTAGTCTGGGTCATCTCTGGTGACCTGCTCCATCCACACCTGTCTGGGTTCTGTTCTCTGGCTGTTGCTGTCATAGTGAGAGATCTGAACTTCATCCACCATCCCAACCTCCACAAACTCTGGGAAGTTTGAGAGTCCAGACGACCCTGTGGAGAAATACTTCAGAGAGTGGATCTCTGTAGAAAGACAGACAGACAGACAGGTTAATACTGTACATCACTGTAAACATACAGACAGGTTGATACTGTACATCACTGTAGACAGACAGGTTAATACTGTACATCACTGTAGACATATTGCCCCTCCCCCTTCCACATAGCCCCTCCCCCTGCCATATGGTTCCGCCCCCTGCCATATGGCCCCGCCCCCTAGCAGTTTTGTTTGATCTCATTGACATGGAAACATCTTACTGTAGCTTTAAAACACTTTTAACCATTCATGCTGACATGGAGAGAATAAACTATTTTTAATGAAATAACTACATTACAAAATGTATAATTCAAAGCATATCGATTTGAATGAATTACATTACTTCTATTTTCACATTCTTTCTAACATTGGAATGTTCTAATTTATTCAGGAAATTAAAGTGAGATTAAATCTGTCTTCTGTTGAGAACGTGAACACAATAGACTTTAGACTTTGTTGTATTTAGTAGCCTATTATCAAAGGTGTGTGTGGTGTGTGTGTGTGTGTGTGTGTGTGTGTGTGTGTGTGTGTGTGTGTGTGTGTGTGTGTGTGTGTGTGTGTGCGTGTGTTTAAGGATTCAACAAGAACGGTTAAAAAGTTAATAATAAGATATCTCCGAGTATCCATAACACCTCGGATTAAAGGTTAACTAAAAGTAGACATTGTATTCACTCCAAACTGTAGATTGTAGTTTTATTAACGTCGTCATCGAACGGCCAGTTTAGTTTCGGTGTGACAGTTCGAACCCACCATAAATAATCTGATATGTGTTTAAGTATTGGAAGTAAATGATGAATGGTGTTGTGGATGAATTAACCCACTAAAACAGCGTCTATTGACGGACACTAAACCAACATGGGTTCAAGTGTGTTTTAAATCAATCCAAAGTGAGTTGTAAACGGTGTTACCTGAGGACACACCGAGACAACAAAGCAACAGCAGTATCCCTCTTAGCGCCGTCATATCGATGCATCTAGAAGAAAGAGATGGAAGTCACTTAGGATACAAGCGTCTGCTAAATGACTGTAATGTAATGTTATATAATGTAATGTAATGTAATGAGATAATCAACAGACGAGACTCACACTCCAACATCTGATGACTAGGAAGCCTGTCGACAAGACGCTAAGGAAGGACAAGGACCAATAGGAACTCAAGAAGGCTCTGACGTCATGAGACTAGAACGTGAATCACACACACGTCATGTTACTCTTTACTCATTGTTCTTGCGGACAACACACAACTTTAGCTCTCCTCCACCACCATCACCCCACCCACCCACTCCACCATCACCCCACCCACCCACTCTACCCTCACCACCATCACCCCACCCACCCACCCACTCCACCCTCACCACCATCACCCCACCCACCCACTCCACCTTCACCACCATCACCATCACCCAACCCACCCCCCACCCACCCAGTTGGAGTATGGCGCCGTACAAGATGGCTGCCGTGTCGCGAGCTCCCGCACGACGACCCAGTTTTTTGTTATTTATTATTTTTATCGCAACTATTTTAGTTCAGGAAGTTAGCAGCACGTTCACTTATAACTTTTGCACACTTCGGGAGATCAGATCGACAGTTGCTCGCCGCCTACCGGAGTTTTTTCATTCTTTCAACACAGACGTCCCGCCCGAAGTCACAGCTGGATTATCTCCGACCATCTTGGGCACGATTACACGCCGGAGGAAGCGAGGGAAGCGAGCCGGCGTGCTAGTCAGGCTGAGATGTTGATCCGATCGCCCCCCACTATCCACCATTCTACTGGCTAATGTACAGTCTCTGGACAATAAGTTAAGCGAGCTACAGGCTCGTATTCAATTCCACCGGTAAACTAAGGACAACTGTATCATCTGCCTTACGGAGAAATGGATGTCGGAGGGGGTTACCGAGGGGTGTGAGCTATCGAGCCGACGGGATTTTCCGTCCACCGGGCGGACAGAACAAAGGCTCTCTCCGGTAAAGATCGTGGGATGTCTCATGATAAATAGATCTTGGGGCAACCAAAGTCATGTACATCCCCTCAAGTCTTTCTGTTCCCCGGACCTGGAGTACCTGATGCTTATGTGCCGTCCACACTGGCTACCTTGGGAGTTTACAGCGGTAACCGTGACCGCTGTTTACATTCCCCCACAAGCCAACACGGACACAGCGCTGAAAGAACTGTACGGGGCTATCGGCGAACAGGAGTCGGCACACCCCGAGGCTGCTCTCATCGTGGCGGGGGACTTCAACAAGGCGAACCTGAAGAAGGTTATCCCGAAGTTCGACCAACACATAACGAGCAACACACGGGGCGAGCGGATCCTCGACCACTGCTACACCCCCTTCCGTGATGGCTACAAGGCCCTCCTCCGCCCACCGTTCGGCAAATCAGACCACCGCTCTATCCAGCTGCTCCCCGCCTATAGCAGAGACTGAAGCAGCAACCGATCACTGTGAGGGAGGTCCAATGCTGGTCAGACCAATCGGACTCTATGCTGCAGGATTGTTTTGATCGCGCTGACTGGCACATGTTCCGCGTTGCCTCGGACAATAACATCAACGAGTACGCGTCGTCGGTCACCGGGTTCATCAAGAAGTGCATAGATGACGTTGTTCCGACCAAGTCGGTTCGGATATATCCCAACCAGAAACCGTGGATTAACGGCGATGTTCGCGCTGCCCTACACGCGTGTAACGCCGCCTTTGGTTCCGGGAATACGGAGGAATATACGAGAGCCCGTTACGACCTCCGTAAGACCATCGTCACTGCCAAGCGGGAGTATAAGGACAGAGTGGAAGATAAATTCAAGAGCCACGATGCGAGGGGTATGTGGCAGGGGCTGCAGACGATAACGAACTTCAGAGGGAGAACCAGTTGTGTAGAGAACTCCTCTACCTCCCTCCCAGGAGAGCTAAATACATTTTTTGCTCGGTTCGACGTAAACGGCAGCCCGCCGAAGCCAGCACCGACTGGGGAGACCAGCCAGCTGCGCATCTCGGAGGCGGATGTGCGCCGCACCTTTAAGCGGCTGAACATCCGTAAGGCGGCAGGCCCCGACGACATCCCGGGCCGCGTCCTCAGAGCATGCGCAGACCAGTTGGCAGGAGTCTTTGCAGACATCTTCAACCTCTCCCTGTCCCAGGCTGTTGTCCCCGCGGTCTTCAAGATATCCACCATCGTGCCTGTCCCTAAACAACCAAGGTAACATGCCTGAATGACTACAGACCTGTGGCCCTCACCTCGATCGTTAGCAAATGCTTCGAGAGGTTGGTCAAGGACTTTATTTGCTCCGTGTTACCTACCACGCTGGACCCATGGCAATTTGCATATCGTCAAAATAGATCCACGGACGACGCAATTGCCATGGCCCTCCACACTGCCCTTTCCCACCTGGAGGGGAAGAACTGTTATGTGCGAATGCTGTTTGTGGACTACAGCTCAGCATTCAACACAATAGTTCCTGCCAAGCTCGACACCAAGCTGAGAGGTCTAGGCGTACCCCCATCCATGTGCAGCTGGATACTGAACCTCCTGTCGGACCGCCGCCAGGTGGTGAGGATGGGCAGCACCACATCAGAGCCACTGACCCTCAACACGGGAGCCCCCCAGGGATGCGTGCTGAGCCCTCTCCTCTACTCCCTCTACACCCACGACTGCATGGCTATGCACAGCTCCAACGTCATCGTCAAGTTTGCTGACGACACGACAGTGATGGGCCTGATCGCCGGCGACGACGAGACAGCCTACAGGGAGGAGGTCGGATCGCTGGAGCAGTGGTGCCAGGAGAACAGCCTCGCCCTCAACGTCAAGAAGACCAAGGAGCTGATCGTGGACTTCAGGAGGCAGAGGGGAGAGCACAGCCCTATCTCCATCGACGGCGTTGCAGTAGAGAGGGTCAGCAGCTTCAAGTTCCTCGGCGTGCACATCTCCGAGGACCTCACATGGTCCACGCACACCACACACGTGGTGAAAAGGGCCCAACAACGCCTGTATTTTCTCAGGCGTCTGAAGAAATTCAGCATGGGCCCCCGCATCCTGAGAACATTCTACAACGGCACCATCGAGAGTGTTCTGACAGGGTGTATCACCGCCTGGTACGGGAACTGCACCGCACTCGAGCGCAGAGCGCTTCAAAGGGTGGTGCGGACGGCCCAGTATATCGTTGGAGGTGAGCTCCCCTCCCTCCTGGACATTTACAACCAGCGGTGCGTGGCCAAGGCCAAAAGAATTATAAAAGACATTGCCCACCCCAGCCACGAACTTTACTCACTATTACCGTCAGGCAGGCGATACCGCAGTATCAAGTGTCGTACAAATAGGCTTAGAGATAGCTTCCACAGTCAGGCCATCAGGCTGCTGAACAAGGGCGTATAACATATAACAATGTATATTTTATTACATTGATTTATATATATATATTGCTCTTTTCTGTGCTGATTTTTGCATTTTATAAATTGCATTTTTTATTTTTATTTTATTTATTCTTTATTCTATTTTTATTCTATTTTTATCTATTTTTATTTTATCTTATTTTATAACTGCTGTCTGTCGTCGGGTATTGCACACAAGATTTTCACATCACTGCTTTATACTTGTGTAAACTGTGAAGTGACAATAAACTTGACTTGACTTGACTTGACCCTCACCACCATCACCCCACCCACCCACTCCACCCTCACCACCATCACCCCACCCACCCTCACCACCATCACCCCCACCCCCCACCCACCCCACACCACCCCCCACCCACCCCCCCCACCCCACCCCACCCCCCACCCACCCTCCACCACCCCCCCCCCACCCCCCACCCACCCCACCCCACCCCCACCCCCCCACCCACCCCACCACCACCCCACCCACCCCCCCCCACCACCCCACCCACCCACCCCCCCCACCACCACCACCCCACCCCCCCCCCACCCCACCACCACACCCCCCCACCCCCCACCCCCCCCACCCACCCACCCCACCCCACCACCACACCCCACCCACCCACCCCCCCACCACCACACCCCACCCACCCCACCCCCCCACCACCCCCCCACCCCCCACCCCACCCCACCACCATCACCCCCCCCCCACCCACCCCCACCCCCACCACCCCCCCCACCCCACCACCCACCCCCCCACCCCCCACCCACCCCCCACCACCACCCCACCCACCCACCCCCCCCACACCACCCCCCCCCCACCCACCCCACCACCACACCCCCCCACCCCCCCCCCCCACCACACCCCACCCCCCACCCCCCCCCCACCACCACCCCCACCCACCCCCACTCCACCCTCACCACCACCACCCCACCCACCCCCACCACCACCACCACCCCCCACCCACCCCCCCCACCCCACCACCACCCCACCCACCCACCCCACCCCCACCACCACCCCCACCCACCCCCCCACCACCACCCCACCCCACCCCACCTCCACCCTCACCCCACCCCACCCCCACCCACCCCACCCCACCACCCCACCCCACCCACCCCCACCCCCCCCACCACCACCCACCCCCACCCCACCACCCCCCACCCCACCCCACCCCACCCACCCCCCACCCCACCCCACCCCCCCACCCACCCCCACCCCACCACCACCCCCACCCACCCCCACCCCACCCCCACCCCCCACCCCACCCACCCACCCCCCCACCACCCCCCCCCACCCACCCACCCCCCACCACCCCCCACCCACCCCACCCACCCCCACCCCACCCCCCCACCCCCCACCCCACCCCCACCACCCCACCCCCCACCCCACCCCCACCACCACCCCCACCCACCCCACCCACCCCACCACCCCACCCCCCCCCACCCACCCCCCACCCCACACCCCCCCCACCCCACCACCACCACCCCACCCCCCACTCCACCCCACCACCACCCCACCCCACCCCCCACCCCCCACCCACCCCCCCACCCCACCCACCACCCCACCCACCCACCCCCCCCCACCCACCCCCCCACCCACCCCACCCCCCACCACCCACCCCACCCTCACCACCACACCCCCACCCACCCCCCCACCCCCCACCACCCCCACCCCCCCACCCCCACCCCACCCACCACCCCCCCCACCCCCACCCCCCACCACCCCCCCCACCCCACCCCCCCACCCCCACCCCCCCCCACCCACCCACCCCCACCCCACCCCCCCCCACCCCACCCCCCCACCCCCCACCCACCCACCCACCCCCACCCCACCCCCCCACCCCCCACCTCCCCCCCCACCCCCCCACCCCCACCCCCCACCCACCCCCCCACCCACCCCACCCCACCCCCCACCCCCCCCACCCCCCCCCCACCACCTCACCCCACCCACCCACCCCCCCCCACCCCACCCCCCACCCCCCACCCACCCCCACCCCACCACCCCACCCACCCCCCACCCCCACCCCCATCACCCCACCCACCCCCCCACCCCACCACCACCACCCCACCCACCCCACCCCCCCACCACCACCACCCACCCCACCCCCCACCACACCACCCCACACCCCCCCACCCCCACCCCCCTCACCACCACCACCCCCCCACCCCTCCACCCCCACCACCCCCCCCCCACCCCACCCACCCCCACCCCACCACCCCCACCCCACCCCCCACCCCACCCCACCACCCACTCCACCCCCACCACACCACCCCCACCCACCCACCCCCCACCACCATCACCCCACCCACCACCCCACCCCACCACCCCCCCACCCCACCCACCCCACCACCACCCCCCCCCACCCACCCACCCCCACCCACCCACCCACCCCACCCCACCCACCCCTCCACCCCCACCCCCACCCACCCCCCACCCCACCCCACCACCCCCCCCACCCACCCACTCCACCCTCACCACCCCCACCACCCACCCACTCCACCCTCACCACCACCCCCCCACCCACCCACCCCACCCCACACCCCACCCCCACCCCACCCCCCACCACCCCACCCCACCCACCCACCCCACCCACCACCACCCCACCCACCCACCCCCACCCCACCACCACCCCCACCCACCCTCACCACCACCACCCCCACCCACCCACCCACCCCACCACCACCACCCCACCCACCCACCCCACCCCACCACCATCCCACCCCACCACCCACCCTCACCACCACCACCCCCCACCCACCTCCACCCCACCACCACCCCACCCACCCACTCCCACCCCCCACCCCACCCACCCCCCCCCCCTCACCACCCCACCCCCCCCCACCCCCCACCCCCACCCCACCCCCACCCACCCCCCACCCCCCACCACCCCCCCACCCCCCCACCCACCCCCCACCCCACCACCCCACCCACCCCCCACCCCCCCCACCACCACCACCCCACCCACCCCACCCCCACCCCCACCCACCCACCCACCCTCACCACCCCACCCACCCACCCCACCCTCACCCCCACCCCACCCCCCCACCCACCCCCACCCACCACCCCCCCACCCCCCCACCCCACCCCACCACCCCCCCACCCCCACCCACCCCCACCCCACCACCCCCCCACCCCACCCTCCACCCCACCCCACCACCCCCCCACCACCCCCCACCCCACCCCCCACCCACACCCCCCCACCCACCCCCCACCCCACCACCTCACCCCCCCACCCCCCACCCCACCCCCCCACCCACTCCACCCCACCACCACCCCCCCCACCCCCCCACCCCACCCCACCCCCACCCACCCACTCCACCCCACCACCCCCACCCACCCACCCCCCACCCCCACCACCACCCCACCCACCCCCCACCCCCACCACCATCACCCCACCCACCCACTCCACCCTCACCATCATCACCCCACCCACCTTCACCTCCATAATACTGTTAATATATTACTGTGATGATGTTATATGTATAGTCCAGTGAGCTAGATGTATCTAGGTGAACAGAGCTGTATAGTCCACTAGGTAGATGTATCTAAGTCAACAGAGCTGTATAGTCCAGTGAGCTAGATGTATCTAGGTCAACAGAGCTGTATAGTTCATTCCAAAGACTCTCATCCAATACTGAAGTGTTAATCTGCAGTAAAAACACATTTTAATCACCAGCCAGTCGTTGCTTGGCTGACTCTAAGGATCAAGAGAAATTATTAGTGTTGTAACAGTGGTAAATATCTGAATGTTAATATGTTTGATATTCTTAACGCCACAACATCACTGTGGACACAACACTAGAGGAGGTTATTCATTCAGAGATGCAGACCACTAGTGTATGACCACAACCAATCAGATTGTAGGAAGGGACGCAATGAGGGGGAAGGAAGTAGGAGCAGGTGGAGTTCAGGTGTTGGTCCTCCTGAAGAGTTGGATTCACTCACGTTCCTCCTCTTGGACACAAAGACTCCAACACAGATTCCAACAGCAGCAGCGAGGAGGAGAACCACAGACCCAATGATGATGGGGTGCTGATACCTTCAGGTAAATCAAGAGAAGAAAAGCAGGTCTGTAATCATATAGGGTGGACAGAGTCCATCACTCATCCATCCCTTCACCCTTGAACCACATGTCTATGGACACGTGATGCTACATACCAACACAACGGCAGCCTGACTACTCCAGTGGAATCTGTTCTGGAGCTCAGGGTCACTCAGGGACCTAGCTTAGCTAGTTATATTCATAGGACTCATTTACCCACAATCCAACGTGTTCCTCTGAAGTGAGCCCTTCCTGAGAGCTGTGTGTTTTCCACGTTGCTTCAGATTTGTCCAGGTAGTGATGAGGTGGAGACGCCCTACCTCCATCTCCTCCCAGTTGGTCCTGATGAGGGCCGGTCCAGCGGGACCAGGATGTCCTCGATGCCTTTCAGCTGGACCACACACTCGTACATCCCCCAGTCCTCCAGTGGGACGGACGTCAGGTTCAGGCCAACGCTGACCTGGAAGGTCCCGTCGTGGTTGGGGAGGACCTCCCGTGGTCCACGTGCTCATGGAGCTCCTGGTGGTCTGTTCTCCAGAACACCACCACCCTGTTAGGGTAGAAGCTTGTAGCATGGCACACCACTGGGGAAGAGGGACACCGACGGACGCTCTGGACCGAGAGAGAGAGAGAGAGAGAGAGAGAGAGAGAGAGACGAGAGAGAGGAGAGAGAGAGAGAGAGAGAGACCATGTGAACTCAATGGGACACTGAACTTCAGTTGACTCTTCAACTGTTAACCAAGAGAACTCTTTTCCTGTGAACTGTTTCTCCAGAAGCCAATGTAGCTCCTCCCACAATACATCACCTGGTTTGTCTTCCTCTACTACATGTCATGTGACTTTATCTGGGAAGTCATTGGATTGGTTTAGTCATGTTGAATGACAACTTTTAGATCAACTTTTCAATCTATACTTCAATACTTTGAATACTTATATCCTGAATACTGCTACAATGAGTACTGCTACACTGAGTACTTTTACACTTAGTATTTCTACACTGAGTACTGCTACACTGAGTACTGCTACACTGAGTACTTCTACACAGAGTACTGCTACACTGAGTACTGCTACACTGAGTATTTCTACACTGAGTATTTCTACACTGAGTACTGCTACACTGAGTACTTCTACACCGAGTACTGCTACACTGAGTACTTCTACACTGAGTATTTCTACACGGAGTACTGCTACACTGAGTACTGCTACACTGATGTACTTCTACACTGAGTACTGCTACACTGAGTATTTCTACACTGAGTACTGCTATACTGAGTACTGCTACACTGAGTACTGCTACACTGAGTACTGCTACACTACCTACATGAATACTCATTTTCTGAAATCTGATTTCAGATTCATGTTTTGTATTGTGTTCATGTGTACTTATGTACTTATTATATTATTATATGTGTATTTGTATACATGTGTATGTGCATGTGTATTTATTATTCTGACATTAGAATGATATCTTCATGTGAGAGTTAAGACATTAGATATAAACTTACCTCCTGTCTGGTTAAAGCGCTTCTTCAGAGTCTCAATGCTGACTTTGGAGATCTGCTGGTTACTAAAAGCATTTCTAGTGTTCCCCTCCCAGTAGTGTGGGTCATCTCTGGTGACCCTGCTCCATCCACACCTGTCTGGGTTCTGCTCTCTGGCTGTTGCTGTCATAGTGAGAGATCTGAACTTCATCCACCATCCCAACAGCCACAAACTCTGGGAAGTTTGAGAGTCCAGATGATGCTTGAAAATATTTCAGAGAGTGGATCTCTGTAGAAAGACAGACAGACAGACACGGTTGATACAGCACATCACTGTTGACACACAGACAGGTTAATACTGTACATCACTGTAGACAGAGATACAGACAGGTAATTATAATTACCTGTCTGGTACCTGTCGCTACTCGACCTCCCGGTACCCAGACTCCTCCCCCGTCCCGGACTACTCGCCGGTCTACTACCTGCCGGTTCTCCGCGGATCGACCTCCCGGTACCCAGACCCTGGACTGTCCCTGATCACACTTAATTTTTTTTTAAACTTTTTATTTATCCCGAGGGAAATGAGTTCTCTGCATTTGACCCATCCTAGTGTTAGGAGCAGTGGGCAGCCATTAGTACAGCGCCCGGGGAGCAGTGTAGGGGGTGCCTTGCTCAAGGGCACTTAGGCAGTAACCTGGTGTTTCCGGGTCTTGAAACGGCGACCTTGCGTCTCCCAAGTCAAGTCCTTATCCACTGAGCTACTGCCCCCCTACTGCCCACCCGACTTAGGAGGTGAACCCAAATGCACGACACAATGACACACGTATCAAAATAAAGATTCTTTACTGATAAACACAGTAAGACAAAAATCACTTGGATGGAAATGCATAAAGCTCAAAAGCAAAAGACCTAACTACAAAAACCTGATGGTGACATGACGTGGAAACATGACGCTTGTTCATCCACATGAAACAAGTAAGAACTCTAACATGAAACAAGTAGCAAGTCTCAAAACGTGAAACAAGTACGAGCCTAACAAACAACGAAACAGTATATACCTTTGTTGAACGCACTATTGTACTACTACTCCCCAATCTCTCCCGCAGTATGAATTTCATACAAGAATATACAAAATATACAATATACCAAAAAATGAACATAAACATAAAACATAAAAAATTTAAAAACCTAAAAAGAACATTAAAGTGACTCACACACCCACAAGCACAAACACAGGCACACTCACACGTGTGTGTGTGTGTGTGGTGTGTGTGTGTGTGTGTGTGTGTTTGAAGGTGTTGCGCAAGTGTGCAAGTGTGCAAGTGTGGTGTGTGGTAGACGGTGAAACCCCAGAGTTACTGCAGCACTACCACAACGTATTAAAGTGTCTGTAAAGTATTTGATCAACTGTCACCGTAATCTTTCTCCTCATGTGCCATGTGTGTATCACCGCTGGGGCCGGTGGCATTTAGATATCAAAGGTTACGCTAACAACTGTTGGTTATGACAACAATTGATTGATTGTTTTAAAAGCCATTTAAGACTGATGTGTTTGTGTGTGTGTGTGTTTCCTCTGTGTGTGTGTGTCCTCTCCTCACTACCATCCCCCCAACAATTCTCTCTCTTGTCGTAGAGGAAGCCTCCTCCACTCTGACTTCCTCTCTCTCCTCCTCCTTCGACTCTCTCTGTCCTCTCACCTCCAGTCCAGCACGAGCCTCTCCTCCACCTCCTTGGCTGTCCGAACCTCTGCGGGCTCGTAGAGCAGAGCTGCAGGTAGCTGAGAGAAAATGGAGGAAATCGGACTCTTCTGATGATCTCACTCACTACCTCCGTCTCCTCTCTGGCTTCACCGCCATGGTATCAGCTGCTAAATCTGCCTTCTACCATAACAATACCATAAAATCAACTCTTCTGCCTCTAACCCCAGGAAACTTTTCTCCATGTTCTCTTCCTTCCTCAACCCCCCCTCCCCTCCCCCTCCCTCCTCCCTCTCAGCTGATGACTTTGTCACCTTCTTTACGAAGAAGGTGAACGACATTACCTCCTCCTTCACCCCCACCGCTTTCCTCCCTCCTCTTCTCCCACCCCCACTAACCTTACCTGTTTCAAACCCCCTCTCCCTGATGAAGTTAACAAACTGGTGACATCTAACCACCCTACCACCTGCCCCCTTGACCCAATCCCTTCCTCTCTTCTCCAGGACATCTCGGGCGATATCCTTCCCTTCCTTACCTCCCTAATTAACACCTCCCTTGAGGCAGGCCTGTTTCCGGCGGCCTTCAAGACTGCCAGAATCAAGCCGCTTCTCAAGAAACCATCCCTGGACACCACTGATCTCTCCTTATCATTCCTGTCCAAAACCCTTGAACGTGCTGTCTCCTCACAACTTTCATCCTATCTCTCCCAGAACAACCTACTCGACCCTCACCAGTCAGGCTTCAAGGCTGCGCACTCCACGGAGACGGCACTGCTCGCAGTGACAGAGTCTCTTCGTGATGCCAGAAGCTCGTCCCTCTCATCAGTACTGATCCTTCTCGACCTGTCTGCGGTAAACCACCAGATCCTTCTCTCCACTCTGTGGTGGAAATCTACCTGAATAAGAAGGCAAATTATTAATCAATAAGAATTGTCACACATGAACTCAATTAAGTTTGAAGATTTATCAAGCAAGCAGAACACAATGAACAAATACAAGTAGACAAGTAGACAAGTGGCCAAACAGACATATAGACAGACATTTAGACAAACAGACAGACAAAGCTTTGTCGGGAGCCCCGAATCCTATGAGGTGAGGATAGGGAAGTCCCCGTAATGATGGCAACACTCAGTATTTATTCCTTCTTATGACTGCCCCTAAGACACTGTCTTTCACTTCAATGATGCAAGTCTTGACCACCTGGCTCCACCACCCCCATCTCCAGCATGGGAACAGAGGAACTCTCATGCAGGAGAGGAAGCCAGAGGTGTTGAACCAGGAGTGGGCAAGCCTTTGATCCAGCTCAATAGTTGTATGCCAACCCCCTTCAACAGCTGTAGGCTGCAATAGCCACTGTCCCCCACTGTGAGATAAACATTACAGTTGGTCAACAGGATAAGGACAAGACAAGACCCCTCAGGACAATAGGACAAAAGGGTGATAGGGAGAACTACATTTGCATTCTCTACTAGAAACCCTGAGGTCAATAAACAGAGAGTGATAGAAGGGACAACATATGATTTTACCATTACAACTCTCGCCGAGCTTGGAATCGATGGAACTGCGTTATCCTGGTTCACCTCCTACCTCGCAGATCGCACTTATCAGGTCACATGGAACGGTTCCCTGTCCAGACCCTGCACCCTGGACACCGGAGTCCCCCAAGGCTCAGTATTGGGACCCCTTCTGTTTTCTCTTTACACTAAATCTCTAGGCTCTGTAATCACATCTCATGGCTTATCCTATCACTGCTATGCAGATGACACTCAACTGTTTCTCTCCTTTCCCCCCTCAGAAACCCAAATCGCAACACGCATCTCTAAATTCCTGGCCGACATCAGCAGATGGACAGCCGCCAACCACCTGAAGCTCAACCTTGACAAGACTGAGCTCCTCTTCATACCGGGGAAAGACTGCCCTCAGATGGACCTACTGGTCACCATCGAGAACACCCAAGTTCTCACCCTCAACCACAACAAGAGACCTTGGTGTGGTGCTAGATGACCAGCTGTCCTGCAATGCCAACGTCACCGCGGTGGCCCGATCTGGCAGATCGGGCCATCCGCAGGATCTGGCTCTTCCTCACACGTGAAGCGGCGCAGATCCTGGTCCAAGCGCTCGTCATCACCCGCCTCGACTATTGCAACTATCTCCTGGCGGGACTCCCCGCCTCTGCAACCAACTCTCTTCCGCAACCCCTCTCTTCCGCGATCTCCACTGGCTTCCGGTAAATGCTCGCATCAAGTTCGAGACTCTGGTACTGACCTTCAGGGCAGTCAATGGAACTGCCCCAACCTACCTCCAAACGTTGGCCAAGCCCTACATCCCAGCCAGAACGCTCCGCTCAACTTTTGCCAGGCGACTTGTTCGACCTTCACTGAAAACAACCAAGCATCGCTCTTCCAAGACCAGCGCTTCACGGCTCTGGCTCCACAGTGGTGGAATGAACTCCCGTCTCATGTCAGGACGGCAGAGTCCCTCGCCAGCTTCCGCAAGAGACTCAAGACCCACCTGTTCAGAGTCCACCTGGACTCTCCATGAACCCTCCTTCTCCTTTGTGAACCCCTAACTTGCTTAAGTCCTGACATTAATAGCTTTTAGCATGTTGTATATTCTAGCAAGTGTATATCCTTAATGTTGATAACACGCTCTTATCACAGCTACTTAATAAGCAGGTGACCTGGCAGTACCAAATTGGGTTATTCATTTTGTTAATATGAATGCTTGTGAACTGCTCTATTTTTATGTTTGCGTACCTCAGTGTTATGCTATTGTCTACTTCAACACACTTCACACCTTGTAAGTCGCTTTGGATAAAAGCATCTGCCAAATTCCCTAAATGTAAATGTAAAATGTAAATGTATGTATTATGGGATGTATGTATTATGTGATGTATGTATTATGGGATGTATGTATTATGGGATGTATGTATTATGGATGTATGTATTATGGGATTTATGCGATGTATGTATTATGGATGTATGTATTATGGATGTATGTATTATGGGATGTAGTGTGAGCATCTAAGTGCAATATGGGGAATCTTAAAGTGCAATAGAGGACCAATGAGGCCTTCTGGTCTCTACACTGTGATACCCCTCATGGGACTTACTTTAACTACTGTTGGAATGTTTAAGAACTGTTACTGTAATGCATTGTTTTATTATATTATTGTTTATATTTGAACTACTGTTGTAATGTTTAAGAACTATTGCTGTAATGCATGGTTTTATTATAATATTTTTAATATTTTAACTACTGTTGTAATGTTTGTATTACTGTAATGCATTGTTTTACTATAATATTTTTTATATTTAACTACTGTCGTAATGTTTAAGAACTATTGCTGTAATGCATTGTTTTATTATAATATTGTTTATATTTTAACTACAGCCTGTACCTTTTGGCAGGGCGACTCACCAATGGAAATCAGCCTTGTGGCTGCAATTGGGTGCATTTACATTTAAATTTGTTTTAAAATTTTCATGAATGTGCAAATGTCCCTCTTGAGCAAATAAATACATTTCTAATTTTAATGGAGAAACACTCAGATTTTTCTTTTGTAGTATAATTTCTACTCGGGTGGAAAAATAATCTTTCTCAGAGGTCCGGATACTAAGTTCAATATCTTTATTGAACAAAGCATCAAATGAAAGCATCTATACTGCAGCGAGATGGAGCCTGCCGTGCCAATTCACAGAACTGGCGACGCGCTCCTTTACCAAACATTATATAGAAAGTAGTATCACAAACATCTACTACTCCTATCAGTCTCCAGGTACAACCAACATCCGCTACTCCGGTTGATCACAGTAAACAAACATCTACTAATTATATCAGTCTCCAGGTACAATCAACATCCACTATTCCAGTTGATCACAGTAAACAAACATCTACTACTCCTATCAGTCTCCAGGTACAATCAGCCTCAACTATTCCAGTTGATCACTCGGTGCCTCTGTTGTCACGTCACGAGTTTACAGCACAAACTCCAGGGGGTCGTATTCCTAGCAGCGCCTGTTGATCGCTCACACACACATGGCTCTTTCAATGCATACAGTATCACAGACAGTGTTTTAGTTTTATATCCTATACACTTGTATGATTTCATCATATCATAAACATATTGAAAAAGAAACTCTTAGTTAATCAAAAACATATTAAATCACATATGCATTTAAAATACCAATATCAATCAATCAAGCCCATAATACAGATTCTAAGGTATCTTAATGTTCACATTATCATCTTGATAGAAGTTAATGTACGATCAGTGGTCCTAGGGGGCCCTTGATTCCCTAAGTCAGGTATTTTATCTGTGTGCTGTTTTAGCAAATCTAGAAAAAAAAAACCTGTTATCTGCATGGTGTGATGTTATTCAATGGAATTTGTATGTAGGTTGTGTTGGACTACAACCGCTGAGATGTGGTATGATCGCTTAACGTTTGACTGGACCCACGTTGGTTTGAAGATGCAGACGTATACCCAGTCCTCAACCTGGGGTGATGGTCCCCTGGTTGATGACTTGTCTGGGGTTGGATCGACTGCCTGCTCCTGTTCGAACAAACACTCATAGACAGATGTGAGGTATTTTATACATGTAGCTAGCATCTTCTAGCTGCTCTGGTTCCTCACTGTGTCTGAGTCTCACATAAGAGACAAACATGTTAGTTAAGTCTTGACATTATTTAATTTCAATTCAATTGTTCCATTAGCCCTTTCCACTAGTCCTGTTGACTCTGGATAATAGACAAAAAAATACATTGTATTTAATTATTGTATGACATAAATGTAAATATGCTTGAATAGGTTATACTTAAACATAACCCATCGCTGTGTAGTTCTCTACAACATATTATGTATTTAGAGATGTTTATCAATGAAAATGTTTATCAATGAAAACCTTCATCTCCCCCTTTGCAGAGTGACTAACCCCAGTGTCAATCTGCAGAGCAACATTGCCAACCTGGCGGCATTGATAAAAAAAAAGAAAAAAAAAGATAAAATAACAAAGAACAATACACATAAAGGAAATAAATTAAATGTAACAATGTTAACACAAACAAATCTCAATAAAACACAAAGAAATCCTTCAATAAAACACAAATAAATCCCTTAATGAAACACAAATAAATCCCTTAATGATCGGTCAGCAGTTTGACCATCGACCAAGCATCCAGAAACATAATACAAAACAAATATAACAAATTTAAATTTAAATTTAAATTCAGTTGATACATGAATGGATGAGTATTTTCCAGCTTTGGTCTGCCCATAAATTATTGTCTTCCACAGTATTTTGAGTGAGTGCCCTTGTCCTAGGCGCATCCCTTCCAACATCCTCTTCACACACTCTGATGTTTAAGTACTGCGTACCGATCTTCAGGAATTGAACACAAACATCGGCCTTCATACTCTTCTGTTCGCATGATAGCCATCTGAACTGCCTGTATACTCATCGCTCTACCAATACCCCTTGTTATCATTCCTCGTATGATAGGAATAGCACAACTGATTATCAGGATCATGACAATCAGACCAACTCCAAAGATGGCTCCTACTCTGGTGAAGTAGGGTCCCCATCTTCTTAAGGATGTCTCCATCCAGTCCATCCACTCGCTTTGGAATCCAGCATTCTCTTTGACCTCTTCCCTTAATGTTTTTGAGCTTATTCATTGCCAGGGTGAATTGTCCATTTGCTGCTGTCGTATTAGGGATGAATCTGACACACTCCTCCTCGTTCTGCCAGTAGAAAATTCTACCTGCCGGTACTCCGCGGATCGACCTCCCGGCAGACCCGGCGGCAGACATCCATCTCTGGGCGGGCATTTGATTCACCAGGGCGGGCCCACCCCCTGACCCCCAGGCCCCACCCCCTCAATGAACAAATATATTGGCAAACATACATTGAAAAGAACACACTGAAAATACCCAATATTTTGTTCACATTAAAGCTTTTGAAAACAACCGCTTAGCCTCCATGGTGATGATTGTTTGCTGTACACGATGTACTCAGGGTGGGGTCTAATGAAGCTGGAGCCCACGATGTACTCAGGGTGGGGTCTAATGAAGCTGTAGCCCACGTTTCCCAGATGAATGGAACCTCCTCAGCAACCTGTCTTTCCACTCATTCTTGCATTTTTTTGTCAGGTCCTTCTCCAAACCAAGTTGGATTAAATTTGCTTTCCGAGTGTGAGACATGCTTCTTCGGTGCTCACTGAAAACGTTTTTCAGTGTGGAAAAAGAGTTCTCACATAAAGCTGTGGAAGCTCCAAAGGTAAGTGAAACCTTAAATGCGGTGAGAACACTTGGCATCGCCTCAAGCGTCGTGTGGAGATGACCAAGTATGTTTTTCAATGTCCATTTCCCATCCTCTGGTGGTGTGAAGCTGCTGTCCACGTGTTTCAGAATCAGCTTTTTGGCCACAATGAACTCAGCATCATCTGGGTGTGGAATTTAAAGCTTGGCTTTAAAATTCTGCTCAGCAAGCCTGCTGCCTCCATCCTCAAGTCAGCTGGAAATGATGCAGAGTTTTCAACGTGTCGTAGTAGTTCCACTATATCCTGAAAAGATTTCAGAATAATCTGAACAGTGGCCAGGTGCCCTGTCCAGCGCTGTTCGAGTAAACGCTTCAGCGTGTTTCCCTGGTAATGTGCAGCAACGGTGGGCTTTCGTGTGAACTTGTAGAGGACATTACAGATGTTGAATAAATCCTCAATGGCTCTCTCACCGGACATGGCGTGAACAACGACCAAGTGCAGCTGGTGGTTGAAGCGGTGCACATATGGGATTTCTCTGCCCAGTTCATCTTGAAGGAGTCTTTGAACCCCACCGTGTCTCCCCGACATAAGACTTGCCCCATCGTATACCTGGCTGAGAATTTTGTCTGTGCTCAGGCCAACATTGCGTATTTCAGCAATGAGTGTCTGTGTGAGGGTTTTTGCATCACCTGCAACTGCTGTGGCGATTGTCAAGAGCCTTTCTTTTAGGACATAGTTCTCATCAACAAAACGCAGTACAATTGAAATGTTTTCACAGCCTGTTGGGTCTCGGGTTCCATCCATTCTGACAGTGTTAAAGGAGTCGCCTATTTCCTCAACAATATGCTCCGTTACAACTTTGCTCATCAAGTCAATTATGTAGTTGTGTATATCATGGCTTATGTAGGTAGCATTTTTGGGAATGGTGGGGGCAATTTTCGCAAGTTCTGGGTCCTTTTGGAGGGTATACTCAAACAATGACAAAAATAACCCACTGCCAGACTTGGACATACACTCTAAAGAGTTGTGGTCACCTCGGAAAGGAAGATTGCTGGTAGAGAGAAAAGTCACAAAGTCAATAATGGAGCCCAGATAATATCTGTTACGAGCCAGCTGATATTTGTTGACAAGAGTTGTGATTTCCTGACCAGTCTCGATGCGCATTTGTTTTTCTCTCCACAATTTCTCACACACTAAATGTTCCTTGGAAGAGCTGTGTTTGCTAAGACCCGTGCCCTTTTGTAAGGCATGCTTCCAGTCTTTGAAGCCTTTTACGGTGAACGATGCATCATGATGATGAGCCTTAAACTTTCTGCATGGGAAACAGTACGCAGCATCTCCTTTCACGGAGTATTCAAGCCAGGGTCGGTTTTGGTACCATGAGCTGGCAAAACTACGTTTTTTTCCCGGAGAACAGCCGAGATGGAAAACTATCCAGGACTACCTGTTTTGGTGTATCCACGCCAAGGTCCTCTGGGACTAGAAAAGAAAAATCTCCAAGATCACGAGTGTTTAGAATGGGAGCTGGGCCTGGGCTGCTAAAGGATGAACTGCTGCTGCCCGGCTCTGAAGATGCTCCTGGTGTCCTGGTGGAGGAGAAGGTAGAAGAGATGCTCCTGGGGTCCTGGTGGAGGAGAAGGTAGAGGAGATGCTCCTGGTGTCCTGGTGGAGGAGAAGGTAGAGGAGATGCTCCTGGTGTCCTGGTGGAGGAGAAGGTAGAGGAGATGCTCCTGGTGTCCTGGTGGAGGAGAAGGTAGAGGAGATGCTCCTGGTGTCCTGGTGGAGGAGAAGGTAGAGGAGATGCTCCTGGTGTCCTGGTGGAGGAGAAGGTAGAGGAGATGCTCCTGGTGTCCTGGTGGAGGAGAATGTAGAGGAGATGCTCCTGGTGTCCTGGTGGAGGAGAAGGTAGAGGAGATGCTCCTGGTGTCCTGGTGGAGGAGAAGGTAGAAGAGATGGCGCTGGGGGACACGTCAAGTTGCCAGCATCTGGTGCTGAGTTGCCACAATCCTTGTGTGAGCTCTTATTGTTGGTGAACCACTTCCTAATATCCATTGTTGCCGATACATATAAACTGACAGGTTGCTGTGACGCATCTCACTTAAAAAATTCATTCAGAATTTCATAGCAAAATAAAAACAATGATATTATACTAATGTTTCAACATAGTTTAATGATGGTGGAGTGGGTGGGTGGGGTGATGGTGGTGAAGTGGGTGGGTGGGGTGATGGTGTAGGAGGAGAGCTAAAGTTGTGTGTTGTCTGCAAGAACAATGAGTAACATGACACGTGTGTTTGTGCATCCCGTTCTAGTCTCATGATGTCAGAGCCTTCTTGAGTTCCTATTGGTATCCAAAGCGACTTCCATCTCTTTCTTCTAGATGCATTGATATGACGGCGCTGTTGCTTTGTTGTCTCGGTGTGTCCTCAGGTAACACCGCTTACAACTCACTTTGGATTGATTTAAAACACACTTGAACCCATGTTGGTTTAGTGTCCGTCAATAGACGCTGTTTTAGTGGGTTAATTCATCCACAACACCATTCATCATTTACTTCCAATACTTAAACACATTTCAGATTATTTATGGTGGCTTCGAACTGTCACACCGAAACTAAACTGGCCGTTCGATGACGACGTTAATAAAAGTACAATCTACAGTTTGGAGTTCTCTCTCTCTCTCTCTCTCTCTCTCTCTCTCTCGAGCGTCCGTTGGTGTCTCTGCTCCAGAGGAGCCCCTCTTCCCCAGTGGTGTGCCATGCTACAGGCTTCTACCCTAACAGGGTGGTGGTGTTCTGGAGGAGAGACCACCAGGAGCTCCATGAGCACATGGACCACGGGGAGGTCCTCCCCAACCACGACGGGACCTTCCAGGTCAGCGTTGGCCTGAACCTGACGTCGGTCCCACCGGAGGACTGGCGGACGTACGAGTGTGTGGTCCAGCTGAAAGGCATCGAGGACATCCTGGTCCCGCTGGACCCGGCCCTCATCAGGACCAACTGGGGAGGAGATGGAGGTAGGGCGTCTCCACCTCATCACTACCTGGACACATCTGAAGCAACGTGCTAAACACACAGCTCTCAGGAAGGGCTCACTTCAGTGGAACACGTTGGATTGTGGGTAAATGTATGTAATGTATGTAAAACAATGTAATGTAAATGTAAATGTAAATGAGTCCTATGAATATAGCTAAGCTAAGCTAAGTCCCTGAGTGACCCTGAACTCCAGAACAGATTCCACTGGAGTAGTCAGACTGCCGTTGAGTTGGTATGTAGCATCAGGCGTCCATAGACATGTGGTTCAAGGGTGAAGGGATGGATGAGTGATGGACTCTGTCCACCCTATATGATTACAGACCTGCTTTTCTTCTCTTGATTTACCTAAAGGTTTCAGCACCCCCATAATTTGGAATTGGATTGTTTGAAAGTTTTCCTCATTCTCACTGTTTCTTTGGGTTATTCTGTCAATAAAATACTTAATCTTTTCCATAATTTCAGGTTTTTAGAGTATTTAATTGAGTTAATTTCAAAATAATAATAATAAAACATTAAATTTCATATAGCGCTTTCTGGACACCCAAGGCGCTTTTTGAGACATGGTAAAATAAATATAATCTAATTAAATGAAAAATATACAGGAGTAAAATTAAAAATGTCAAGTCATGGAATGGAGGGGGGGGGATGTTTTAGCAGGGAAAAGGCAGTTTGAAGAGGTGGGTCTTGAGAGCCTGTCGGAGGGATGGTAGGGTGGTTGTATGAAGGATGGTAGGGTGGTTGTTTGAAGGATGGTAGGGTGGTTGTTTGAAGGATGGTAGAGTGGTTGTTTGAAGGATGGTAGGTGGTTGTTTGAATGATGGTAAGGTGGTTGTTTGAAGGATGGTAGGGTGGTTGTTTGAAGGATGGTAGGGTGGTGGTTTGAAGGATGGTAGGGTGGTGGTTTGAAGGATGGTAGGGTGGTTATTTGAAGGATGGTAGGGTGGTTGTTTGAAGGATGGTAGGGTGGTTGTTTGAAGGATGGTAGGGTGGTTGTATGAAGGATGGTAGGGTGGTTGTATGAAGGATGGTAGGGTGGTTGTATGAAGGATGGTAGGGTGGTTGTATGAAGGATGGTAGGGTGGTTGTTTGAAGGATGGTAGGGTGGTGGTTTGAAGGATGGTAGGGTGGTGGTTTGAAGGATGGTAGGGTGGTTGTTTGAAGGATGGTAGGGTGGCGGTTTGAAGGATGGTAGGGTGGTTGTTTGAAGGATGGTAGGGTGGTTGTTTGAAGGATGGTAGGGTGGTTGTTTGAAGGATGGTAGGGTGGTTGTTTGAAGGATGGTAGGGTGGTTGTATGAAGGATGGTAGGGTGGTTGTATGAAGGATGGTAGGGTGGTTGTTTGAAGGATGGTAGGGTGGTTGTTTGAAGGATGGTAGGGTGGTGGTTGAAGGATGGTAGGGTGGTGGTTTGAAGGATGGTAGGGTGGTGGTTTGAAGGATGGTAGGGTGGTGGTTTGAAGGATGGTAGGGTGGTTGTTTGAAGGATGGTAGGGTGGTTGTTTGAAGGATGGTAGGGTGGTTGTTTGAAGGATGGTAGGGTGGTTGTTTGAAGGATGGTAGGGTGGTTGTTTGAAGGATGGTAGGGTGGTTGTTTGAAGGATGGTAGGGTGGTTGTTTGAAGGATGGTAGGGTGGTTGTATGAAGGATGGTAGGGTGGTTGTATGAAGGATGGTAGGGTAGTTGTATGAAGGATGGTAGGGTGGTTGTATGAAGGATGGTAGGGTGGTTGTTTGAAGGATGGTAGGGTGGTGGTTTGAAGGATGGTAGGGTGGTGGTTTGAAGGATGGTAGGGTGGTGGTTTGAAGGATGGTAGGGTGGTGGTTTGAAGGATGGTAGGGTGGTGGTTTGAAGGATGGTAGGGTGGTTGTTTGAAGGATGGTAGGGTGTTGTTTGAAGGATGGTAGGGTGGTTGTTTGAAGGTTGGTAGGGTGGTTGTTTAAAGGATGGTAGGGTGGTTTCCTGACGGATGTGGATGGGTAGGGCGTTCCAGAGGGAGGGTGCAGGAACTGAAAAGGCTCTTGAAAAACAATACATTTTCAATTAAACAGGTCTGCTTAAACTACGAGATCATTGAAATGTAATTTCTACGGTGGCCCTGAAGTGCAAATCACAACCACAATAAGAAAACGACAAAATATGACCACTAACTAGAAATATAACAGTTAATGACGAAATATGACAACTAACTAGAAATATAACAGTTAATGACGAAATATGACAACTAACTAGAAATAAAACAGTTAATGACGAAATATGACAACTAACAGGCTGTTGGTGTCAGGTGACCTGGCCACAGGAAGGGGTGTGATTATGGGGAGGAGAGGTTGGGAGACTGTATATAAATTGAACTGAACTGTTGATATAACCCTATATATATATATATATATATATATATATAATATAATTCTGCCCATATCACACATCTTATTTATCCTCTGTACATTATATATTACCATGCACTTTACTGCAACATTTGAACTGTGGTTAGATGCCAAATAATTTTCGCTGTACTGTACTTTTATTTTATAGTATAGTGTTTATAAAGGGAATGGGGACTAGCATTCCATTGTACTTGTTGCACATGGCAAATTAAAATCTTGAATCTCAAAAAACAATACAACGTACGTTACGAACAGGATTGCAGTGATTCACAACCTGTCTCAAGGACATCAATGGAGGCACGTACGATCCAAGGACAATCCAGCAGACGACGCCTCACGTGGATTGCACATAGAACCACTTCTGAATTCCACCAGATGGTTGAAAGGCCCGGACTTTCTGTCTCAGGAAGAAGCGTACGGTACTACATACCGATCTAAAAATGGATAATATGTCCTCGATGTTGACACCTCACATAAACCCTGGCTTTAAATAAAATGACCTGGCTTCAGTAGGGCATTCTATAGTGACGTCACCTAGCGTTAACCTGCCTGTCTGCTGGTAAACATTAGATGACGTCATTAAGGACCTACCCAGCAAACAAAAAAACGTTTTCAAAGACGTCACCTAAAGGTCCTCTCTGAACGTTGGCTAAACGTCAATGTGTATGGTTGTCTAAACCAGGGTTTCCCAACCGCCGGGCCGCGGACCGGTACCGGGCCATGGAGGTGTTACTGCCGGGCCACGAAACAGCTGTGTGTTTATCATCATATTTGACTCAAATAATTTGAGTATAGGTGAACGGCGGGCGGAATGATTAGATTATATAGAGGTATATATGGGCGCTATAATTTATATACATAGATTAAATATATATCCGCGGCACAACGAGAGGACTTTCAGTTGCACGCGCTACTAAAGAGACTACGCGCTAGTGACGTGTCGGTCGCGAACGAGCCGGGTTTTTTTTACGGGTGGTCCGCGTACATGCTCGTGCGTTTATACTGAATCGAGCCCTGCGTTTTGTTAGGGGTGTGTGTTGACAACACACTTTGACAACCGGTCCCGCGAAAATTGACAACCGGTCCGCAAGATTTTTTTCATGTATCTGCCGGTCCGTGGCACAAAAAAGGTTGGGAACCCCTGGTATAACGTCCCGAGGACGTTATTGACAGAGAACGTTGATTGATCAGAGAACGTTGGGAGGACGTAACGGGAACGGGTGGTGTATTCCATCGAGCACTCGGTGCTCTACTAGGTTAGGTAGACTGTGTGAAGATGTCAACGCGAGGTTGATTGTTGATTGGTCGAGCCTGTTCCTGTTAGTCTGAGTAAAGATGACACTCGTACCACAGCCTTGCCTTCGTGATTGTGATGTACAGGAGATAAAGCTACAACAGGAACGTTAGGGAAACCCGTCATGTTGTGGTTTCCCTTGACGTTACGGGACGTTCAAAGAACGGTAAAGGGACGTTTGGGGAAAGTCATCTGGACGTCACTTATCAATTATTATTATTATCATTACGACTACTAGTAATAATGATGTGGTTTTTGCATTCTCTCCAAAGCTAAAATAAATACACTGATAAAATGTTATATTTTTTACATTCTTTTTATTCTATATTTATAATGTATGAAGCAGTGAGGCTCGTGGCTCTGACTCTTTCAGATTGACAAATATATGAATTCAACAGAGTAGCATCATTCACCATTCAACTTGCTGCTTGCACATTGGCAGGCAGAAGCGTAGTCAGGGACGGGCGGTAGATCAGGAACCAGGCAGGGCGGGCAGGACCAGGGCGGGCAGGACCAGGGCGGGCAGGACCAGGGCATGCAGGGTTGGTAACAGGAATCAGTCCGGGTACGCTGAGAGTCTGTGTCATGAGGACAATCTGGTAAAGTATGAGTGTGCGGGGTAGGCCGGTTAATTATCATGCACATTATTTCAATGTGACAGCTATACACTGTTCCACGGTGAGGGCATGTTTAAATGTGACAGCTATACACTGTTTCCACGGTGAGGGGCATGTTTCAATGTGACAGCTGTACACTGTTCCACGGTGAGGGGCATGTTTCAATGTGACAGCTATACACTGTTCCACGGTGAGGGGCATGTCTCAATGTGACAGCTATACACTGTTCCACGGTGAGGGGCATGTCTCAATGTGACAGCTGTACACTGTTCCACGGTGTGGGGCATGTTTCAATGTGACAGCTATACACTGTTCCACGGTGTGGGGCATGTTTCAATGTGACAGCTGTACACTGTTCCACGGTGAGGGGCATGTTTCAATGTGACAGCTATACACTGTTCCACGGTGAGGGGCATGTTTCAATGTGACAGCTATACACTAGTTCCACGGTGAGGGCATGTCTCAATGTGACAGCTATACACTGTTCCACGGTGAGGGGCATGTTTCAATGTGACAGCTATACACTGTTCCAGCATTGGCTTTTAATCTTTGGGTAAGCCTTATGGCATGCACCTGTAAGATAGACACTGCAGCTCAGGGCTGAAATATAGCATTCAGCATGTACTACTTTCTATGAAACTATTTTATGGTATTATATGTAATTGCCATTATACAACCTGAAAATGTTTCAATAAGCACAGACACTGATGTGTTTATGTCAAAAAATGACAAACACTTACTTATAATTGCTTCATTAATTGGAAGGATCTGAAAATGCCTCTTTCCCTTCCTTCCCTTATAGCTGTAGTGCCCCAGAGTGCATTGGTCCCAATTCTCCTCAGCATCCTCCTCTCACCATCGACCCAGGCTCACGCCTGACTGTAGGCTAGGTACTGAATCTATCAAATGAATGTCTGTTATTGTGGTGTTTCATATGTTCAAAATACCAGGAAAGATATGTCACTGCACTCACTATTTTCTTCTTGAAAGTAGATTCTGTTTTAATCAGGTGGCACAAATTGTCCAAATCCCCTGTTGTTTGACAGGGTCCTCCAGCATGCTTCCATTAATTCTGTCCTGAGGAGCATCCTCCGCTCAAATGCATCCAACAGCTTAACAACCTTTGTAAAGGTGTAATTACAGTATGGTGGTGTCAAAATGAATGTCTAAAATAAGCTAAAATCATTAATTTTGAAACAAACTCTGTAAAGTGTGTATGCAGGGTCCCTGTGAGGGTGGGGGTTTGATTATTCTGCAATAACTTGATGTAATCTTACCTTCCCTTATCTGGTGGCCCTCCTCAACACTGCTGCCTGTAGTGATTACAAATACAGTTACAGAGGAATCAAAGCTAATATACATTTAAAACAAAATTCCATACCAGGGTGGAAACCAGACATAATGAAAAATATTTATATATCTTTTTAATCATAGGTCCACTACTGCAAATATATGTCCTTGATATAGCCTACTCACATTGTGGAGCCCTTGGCAACAATAAAGGTCTTGACCACTTCTTGGGGGGATGGGCTTCTCTTTCCTCTGTATCATCCATAGTCAACAGGAAACTATTTAATCACACTACATGCATTAAAATAGTTAAGGTTTTTCTGTTTGTCTTCATTGGACATTTTTAGTTACCTTCAGATGTTTCAACTGCAAACAAGACAACATATATACATGACGTGTATATGATCTGTCATATATGATCTGTCACAAATTGAGATTAAGTCCTTTTATTAATTGATTGTTCCCCCACATTTGGGGGAAATGTATTTACTTAGTAGTACACAGCCAAATATGATCGCTTACATTGAGGTGTGTGTGGCCTTACTTCCCTTTTTTGGGGGGCTCTGTTTGCTACAGAACCAAGAGTGATTAATAACTCCATTTGATGAAACAGCAGTTATT
>JANIIK010000685.1:0-42816 GCA_027704905.1 Muraenolepis orangiensis
AAATGGGCTAATGATGTCTGGCATAGAAGGCAAAATTGCTTGCAATTGCACTCTACTAAAAACGTCATATGGTCGTCTTCATATTTTCGCTTAGCTGTGCATTTTTTCCCTGCCATTTTAGGTTTGAACTCAGATGGTCAACTCAGATAGTGCTTACTCAACGATAGGGTTTTCCCCCCTCGAAGGTGATTGGTTCACTGCATCGCAGGCATATTTGTGATAGGCTCTTGGGCCGCATCACAATTAGACGCGCTGTCATGCTCTCATACTGACACTACACACACAGTGGCGTAGGGGAGGGGCCCGCAAGGCACCCACTGCGGGGGGGGGGGGCCCTGACGTTGGATGGAAGAAAAAAAATTAACATCTATATATCTTAATTTCTGATCGGGTAGTAGCACCCCCGAGTAGTAGCACTAGTCAACGATCGTCGCACATCGCAATATTTCCCCGCGGATTTTGCTCACGGGGGGGCCACGGGATTTTGCGCTATGCCACTGCACACACAGGTACGTACACACACACACACACACAAATATAATTCGATATGAACTGAAGTGCCGCATGAAACTGGGCAAAGAGCCGTGGGTTGGCCACCCCGGCTCTACTACATGTCATGTGACTTTATCTGGGAAGTCATTGGATTGGTTTAGTCATGTTGAATGACAACGATTAGACTCAATCTATACTCCAATACTTTGAATACTTATACCCTGAGTACTGCTACACTGAGTACTGCTACACCGAGTACTTCTACACTGAGTACTGCTACACTGAGTACTACTATACTGAATACTGCTACTCTGAGTACTTCTACACTGAGTACTTCTACACTGAGTACTGCTATACTGAGTACTTCTACACTGAGTACTGCTACACTGAATACTGCTACACTGAGAACTTCTTCACTGAGTACTTCAACACTGAGTATTTCTACACTGAGTACTTCTACACTGAGTACTTCTACACTGAGTACTTATACACTGAGTACTGATACACTGAGTACTTCTACACTGAGTACTGCTATACTGAGTACTCCTACACTTAGTATGTCTACACTGAGTACTTCTACACTGAGTACTTCTACACTGAGTACTGCTATACTGAGTACTTCTACACTGAGTACTGCTACACTGAATACTGCTACACTGAGTACTTCTTCACTGAGTACTTCAACACTGAGTATTTCTACACTTAGTATGTCTACACTGAGTACTGCTACACTGAGTACTGCTACTCTGAGTACTGCTACACTGAGTACTTCTACACTGAGTACTGCTACACTGACTACTTCTACACTGAGTACTGCTGCACTACTTACATGAATACTCTATTCTGAAGTCTGATTTCAGATTCATGTTTTGTATTTGTGTTCATGTGTACTTATGTACTTGTGCTATTATTATACGTGTATTTGTATACATGTGTATGTACATGTGTGTATTTATTTATTATAACATTAGAATGATATCTTCATGTTGAGAGTTAAGACATTAGATATAAACTTACCTCCTGTCTTGTTAAAGCGCTTCTTTAGGTTCTCAATGCTGACTTTGAAGGTCTGCTGGTTACCTAAAGCCCTTCCAGTTTCTCTCTCCCAGTAGTCTGGGTCATCTCTGGTGACCTGCTCCATCCACACCTGTCTGGGTTCTGCTCTCTGGCTGTTGCTGTCATAGTGCTCGATCTGAACTTCATCCACCATCCCAACCTCCACAAACTCTGGGAAGTTTGAGAGTCCAGACGACCCTGTGGAGAAATACTTCAGAGAGTGGATCTCTGTAGAAAGACAGACAGACAGACAGGTTAATACTGTACATCACTGTAAACATACAGACAGGTTGATACTGTACATCACTGTAGACAGACAGGTTAATACTGTACATCACTGTAGACATATTGCCCCTCCCCCTTCCACATAGCCCCTCCCCCTGCCATATGGTTCCGCCCCCTGCCATATGGCCCCGCCCCCTAGCAGTTTTGTTTGATCTCATTGACATGGAAACATCTTACTGTAGCTTTAAAACACTTTTAACCATTCATGCTGACATGGAGAGAATAAACTATTATTAATGAAATAACTACATTACAAAATGTATAATTCAAAGCATATCGATTTGAATGAATTACATTACTTCTATTTTCACATTCTTTCTAACATTGGAATGTTCTAATTTATTCAGGAAATTAAAGTGAGATTAAATCTGTCTTCTGTTGAGAACGTGAACACAATAGACTTTAGACTTTGTTGTATTTAGTAGCCTATTATCAAAGGTGTGTGGTGGTGGTGTGTGTGTGTGTGTGTGTGTGTGTGTGTGTGTGTGTGTGTGTGTGTGTGTGTGTGTGTGTGTGTGTGTGTGCGTGTGTTTAAGGATTCAACAAGAACGGTTAAAAAGTTAATAATAAGATATCTCCGAGTATCCATAACACCTCGGATTAAAGGTTAACTAAAAGTAGACATTGTATTCACTCCAAACTGTAGATTGTAGTTTTATTAACGTCGTCATCGAACGGCCAGTTTAGTTTCGGTTTGACAGTTCGAACCCACCATAAATAATCTGATATGTGTTTAAGTATTGGAAGTAAATGATGAATGGTGTTGTGGATGAATTAACCCACTAAAACAGCGTCTATTGACGGACACTAAACCAACATGGGTTCAAGTGTGTTTTAAATCAATCCAAAGTGAGTTGTAAACGGTGTTACCTGAGGACACACCGAGACAACAAAGCAACAGCAGTATCCCTCTTAGCGCCGTCATATCGATGCATCTAGAAGAAAGAGATGGAAGTCACTTAGGATACAAGCGTCTGCTAAATGACTGTAATGTAATGTTATATAATGTAATGTAATGAGATAATCAACAGACGAGACTCACACTCCAACATCTGATGACTAGGAAGCCTGTCGACAAGACGCTAAGGAAGGACAAGGACCAATAGGAACTCAAGAAGGCTCTGACGTCATGAGACTAGAACGTGAATCACACACACGTCATGTTACTCTTTACTCATTGTTCTTGCGGACAACACACAACTTTAGCTCTCCTCCACCACCATCACCCCACCCACCCACTCCACCATCACCCCACCCACCCACTCTACCCTCACCACCATCACCCCACCCACCACCACCCACCCACTCCACCCTCACCACCATCACCCCACCCACCCACTCCACCTTCACCACCATCACCATCACCCAACCCACCCCCCACCCACCCAGTTGGAGTATGGCGCCGTACAAGATGGCTGCCGTGTCGCGAGCTCCCGCACGACGACCCAGTTTTTTGTTATTTATTATTTTTATCGCAACTATTTTAGTTCAGGAAGTTAGCAGCACGTTCACTTATAACTTTTGCACACTTCGGGAGATCAGATCGACAGTCGCTCGCCGCCTACCGGAGTTTTTTCATTCTTTCAACACAGACGTCCCGCCCGAAGTCACAGCTGGATTATCTCCGACCATCTTGGGCACGATTACACGCGCCGGAGGAAGCGAGGGAAGCGAGCCGGCGTGCTAGTCAGGCTGAGATGTCGATCCGATCGCCCCCCACTATCCACCATTCTACTGGCTAATGTACAGTCTCTGGACAATAAGTTAAGCGAGCTACAGGCTCGTATTCAATTCCACCGGGAAACTAAGGACAACTGTATCATCTGCCTTACGGAGAAATGGATGTCGGAGGGGGTTACCGAGCGGTGCAGCTATCGAGCCGACGGGATTTTCCGTCCACCGGGCGGACAGAACAAAGGCTCTCTCCGGTAAAGATCGGAGGGGGGATGTCTCATGATAAATAGATCTTGGTGCAACCAAAGTCATGTACATCCCCTCAAGTCTTTCTGTTCCCCGGACCTGGAGTACCTGATGCTTATGTGCCGTCCATACTGGCTACCTCGGGAGTTTACAGCGGTAACCGTGACCGCTGTTTACATTCCCCCACAAGCCAACACGGACACAGCGCTGAAGGAACTGTACGGGGCTATCAGCGAACAGGAGTCGGCACACCCCGAGGCTGCTCTCATCGTGGCGGGGGACTTCAACAAGGCGAACCTGAAGAAGGTTCTCCCGAAGTTCTACCAACACATAACGAGCAACACACGGGGCGAGCGGATCCTCGACCACTGCTACACCCCCTTCCGTGATGGCTACAAGGCCCTCCTCCGCCCACCGTTCGGCAAATCAGACCACCGCTCTATCCAGCTACTCCCCGCCTATAGGCAGAGACTGAAGCAGCAACCGATCACTGTGAGGGAGGTCCAATGCTGGTCAGACCAATCGGACTCTATGCTGCAGGATTGTTTTGATCGCGCTGACTGGCACATGTTCCGCGTCGCCTCGGACAATAACATCAACGAGTACGCGTCGGCGGTCACCGGGTTCATCAAGAAGTGCATAGATGACGTTGTTCCGACCAAGTCGGTTCGGATATATCCCAACCAGAAACCGTGGATTAACGGCGATGTTCGCGCTGCCCTACACGCGTGTAACGCCGCCTTCGGCTCCGGGAATACGGAGGAATATACGAGAGCCCGTTACGACCTCCGTAAGACCATCGTCACTGCCAAGCGGGAGTATAAGGACAGAGTGGAAGATAAATTCAAGAGCCACGATGCGAGGGGTATGTGGCAGGGGCTGCAGACGATAACGAACTTCAGAGGGAGAACCAGTTGTGTAGAGAACTCCTCTACCTCCCTCCCAGGAGAGCTAAATACTTTTTTTGCTCGGTTCGACGTAAACGACAGCCCGCCGAAGCCAGCACCGCCTGAGGAGACCAGCCTGCTGAGCATCTCGGAGGCGGATGTGCGCCGCACCTTCAAGCGGCTGAACATCCGTAAGGCGGCAGGCCCTGACGACATCCCGGGCCGCGTCCTCAGAGCATGCGCAGACCAGTTGGCAGGAGTCTTTGCAGACATCTTCAACCTCTCCCTGTCCCAGGCTGTTGTCCCCGCGGTCTTCAAGATGTCCACCATCGTGCCTGTCCCTAAACAACCCAAGGTAACATGCCTGAATGACTATAGACCTGTAGCCCTCACCTCGATTGTAAGCAAATGCTTCGAGAGGTTGGTCAAGGACTTTATTTGCTCCGTGTTACCTGCCACGCTGGACCCATGGCAATTTGCATATCGTCAAAATAGATCCACGGACGACGCAATTGCCATGGCCCTCCACACTGCCCTTTCCCACCTGGAGGGAAGGAACTGTTATGTGCGAATGCTGTTTGTGGACTACAGCTCAGCGTTCAACACAATAGTTCCTGCCAAGCTCGACACCAAGCTTAGAGGTCTAGGCGTGCCCCCATCCACGTGCAGCTGGATACTGGACCTCCTGTCGGACCGCCGCCAGGTGGTGAGGATGGGCAGCACCACATCAGAGCCACTGACCCTCAACACGGGAGCCCCCCAGGGATGCGTGCTGAGCCCTCTCCTCTACTCCCTCTACACCGACGACTGCATGGCTATGCACAGCTCCAACGTCATCGTCAAGTTTGCTGACGACACGACAGTGATGGGCCTGATCGCCGGCGACGACGAGACAGCCTACAGGGAGGAGGTCGGATCGCTGGAGCAGTGGTGCCAGGAGAACAGCCTCGCCCTCAACGTCAAGAAGACCAAGGAGCTGATCGTGGACTTCAGGAAGCAGAGGGGAGAGCACAGCCCTATCTCCATCGACGGTGTTGCGGTAGAGAGGGTCAGCAGCTTCAAGTTCCTCGGCGTGCACATCTCCGAGGACCTCACATGGTCCACGCACACCACACACGTGGTGAAAAGGGCCCAACAACCCCTGTATTTCCTCAGGTGTCTGAAGAAATTCAGCATGGGCCCCCGCATCCTGAGAACATTCTATAACGGCACCATCGAGAGTGTTCTTACAGGGTGTATCACCGCCTGGTACGGGAACTGCACCACACTCGAGCGCAGAGCGCTTCAAAGGGTGGTGTGGATATATCCAGTATATATCGTTTGAGGTGAGCTTCCCTCCCTCCTGGATATATACAATCAGCGGTGCGTGGCCAAGGCCAAACAAATCATAAAAGACATTGCCCACCCCAGCCACGAACTGTACTCACTGTTACCGTCAGGCAGGCGATACCTCAGTATCAAGTGCCGTACAAATAGGCTTAGAGATAGCTTCCACAGTCAGGCCATCAGGCTGCTGAACAAGGGCGTATAGCATATAACAATGTATATTTTATTACATTGATTTATAAATACATATTGCTCTTTTCTGTGCCGATATTTTGAATTTTATAAATTGCATTTTTAATTTTAATTTTTTTACTTTATTCTATTTTTATTCTATTTTTATCTATTTTTATCTTATTTTTATAACTGCTGTCTGTCGTCGGGTATTGCACATAAGATTTTCACATCACTGCTTTATACTTGTGTAAACTGTGAAGTGACAATAAACTTGACTTGACTTGACTTGACCCTCACCACCATCACCCCACCCACCCACTCCACCCTCACCACCATCACCCCACCCACCCACTCCACCCTCACCACCATCACCCCACCCACCCTCACCACCATCACCCCACCCACCCACTCCACCCTCACTACCATCACCCCACCCACCCACTCCACCCTCACCACCATCACCCCACCCACCCTCACTACCATCACCCCACCCACCCACTCCACCCTCACCACCATCACCCCACCCACCCACTCCACCCTCACCACCACTCCACCCACCCTCACCACCATCACCCCACCCACCCACTCCACCCTCACTACCATCACCCCACCCACCCACTCCACCCTCACCACCATCACCCCACCCACCCTCACTACCATCACCCCACCCACCCACTCCACCCTCACCACCATCACCCCACCCACCCACTCCACCCTCACAACCATCACCCCACCCACTCCACCCTCACCACCATCTCCCCACCCACCCACTCCACCCTCACCACCATCACCCCACCCACCCACTCCACCCTCACCCCCATCACCCCACCCACCCTCACCACCATCACCCCACCCACCCACTCCACCCTCACCACCATCACCCCACCCACCCACTCCACCCTCACTACCATCACCCCACCCACCCACTCCACCCCCAAACATTCACCCCACCCACCTACTCCACCATCACCACCATCACCCCACCCACTCACTCCACCCTCACCACCATCACCCCACCCACCCACTCCACCCTCACCAACATCACCCCACCCACCCACTCCACCCTCACCACCATCAACCCACCCACCCTCACCAGCATCACCACCATCACCCCACCCACCCACTCCACCCTCACCACCATCACCCCACCCACCCACTCCACCCTCAACACCATCACCCCACCCACTCACTCCACCATCACCACCATCACCCCACCCACTCCACCCTCACCACCATCAACCAACCCACCCACTCCACCCTCACTACATCACCCCACCCACCCACTCCACCCTCACCACCATCACCCCACCCACCAACTCCACCCTCACCACCCCACCCACCCACTCCACCCTCACCACCATCACCCCACCCACCCACTCCACCCTCAACACCATCGCCCCACCCACTCACTCCACCCTCACCACCATCACCCCACCCACCCACTCCACCCTCACCACCATCACCCACCCACCCACCCACTCCACCCTCACCACCCTCACCAACCCACCCACTCCACCTCACTACATACCCCACCCACCACTCCACCCTCACCACCATCACCCCACCCACTCACTCCACCCTCACCACCATCACCCCACCCACCCACTCCACCCTCACCACATCACCCCACCCACCCACTCCACCCTCACCACCATCACCCCACCCACCCACTCCACCCTCACCACCATCACCCCACCCACCCTCACCACCATCACCCCACCCACCCACTCCACCCTCACTACCATCACCCCACCCACCCACTCCACCCTCACCACCATCACCCCACCCACCCTCACTACCATCACCCCACCCACCCACTCCACCCTCACCACCATCACCCCACCCACCCACTCCACCCTCACCACCACTCCACCCACCCTCACCACCATCACCCCACCCACCCACTCCACCCTCACTACCATCACCCCACCCACCCACTCCACCCTCACCACCATCACCCCACCCACCCTCACTACCATCACCCCACCCACCCACTCCACCCTCACCACCATCACCCCACCCACCCACTCCACCCTCACAACCATCACCCCACCCACTCCACCCTCACCACCATCACCCCACCCACCCACTCCACCCTCACCACCATCACCCCACCCACCCACTCCACCCTCACCCCCATCACCCCACCCACCCTCACCACCATCACCCCACCCACCCACTCCACCCTCACCACCATCACCCCACCCACCCACTCCACCCTCACTACCATCACCCCACCCACCCACTCCACCCCCAAACATCACCCCACCCACCTACTCCACCATCACCACCATCACCCCACCCACTCACTCCACCCTCACCACCATCACCCCACCCACCCACTCCACCCTCACCAACATCACCCCACCCACCCACTCCACCCTCACCACCATCACCCACCCACCCTCACCAGCATCACCACCATCACCCCACCCACCCACTCCACCCTCACCACCATCACCCCACCCACCCACTCCACCCTCACCACCATCGCCCCACCCACTCACTCCACCATCACCACCATCACCCCACCCACTCCACCCTCACCACCATCAACCAACCCACCCACTCCACCCTCACTACATCACCCCACCCACCCACTCCACCCTCACCACCATCACCCCACCCACCAACTCCACCCTCACCACCCCACCCACCCACTCCACCCTCACCACCATCACCCCACCCACCCACTCCACCCTCAACACCATCGCCCCACCCACTCACTCCACCCTCACCACCATCACCCCACCCACCCACTCCACCCTCACCACCATCACCCCACCCACCCACCCACTCCACCCTCACCACCCTCAACCAACCCACCCACTCCACCTCACACCATCACCCCACCCACCACTCCACCCTCACCACCATCACCCCACCCACTCACTCCACCCTCACCACCATCACCCCACCCACCCACTCCACCCTCACCAACATCACCCCACCCACCCACTCCACCCTCACCAACATCACCCCACCCACCCTCACCACCATCACCCCACCCACCCACTCCACCCTCACCACCATCACCCCACCCACCCACTCCACCCTCACCACCATCGCCACACCCACTCACTCCACCCTCACCACCATCACCCCACCCACCCACTCCACCCTCACCACCAGTCACCCCACCCACCCACTCCACCATCACCCCACCCACCCACTCCACCCTCACCACCCTCAACCAACCCACCCACTCCACCCTCACTACATACCCCACCCACCACTCCACCCTCACTACATACCCCACCCACCCACTCCACCCTCACCACCATCACCCAACCCACCCACTCCACCCTCAACACCATCACCCCACCCACCTCACCACCATCACCCACCCACCTCACCCCACACCCACCCACCACTCCACCCTCACCACCCCACCCACCCACTCCACCCTCACCACCATCACCCCACCCACCAACTCCACCCTCACCACCATCACCCCACCCACCAACTCCACCCTCAACACCGTCACCCCAACCACCCACTCCACCCTCACCACCATCACCCCACCCACCCACTCCACCCTCACCACCATCACCCCACCCATCTCACCTCCATCACCCCACCCACCCACTCCAACATCACCCCACCCACCCACTCCACCCTCACCATCATCACCCCAACCACCTCACCACCATCACCCCACCCACCCACTCCACCCTCACCACCATCACCCCACCCACCCACTCCACCCTCACCACCATCACCCCACCCACCCACTCCACCCTCACCACCATCAACCCACCCACCCACTCCACCCTTACCACCATCACCCCACCCACCCACTCCACCCTCACCACCATCACCCCACCCACCCACTCCACCCTCACCATCATCACCCCACCCACCTTCACCTCCATAATACTGTTAATATATTACTGTGATGATGTTATATGTATAGTCCAGTGAGCTAGATGTATCTAGGTCAACAGAGCTGTATAGTTCATTCCAAAGACTCTCATCCAATACTGAAGTGTTAATCTGCAGTAAAAACACATTTTAATCACCAGCCAGTCGTTGCTTGGCTGACTCTAAGGATCAAGAGAAATTATTAGTGTTGTAACAGTGGTAAATATCTGAATGTTAATATTGTTTGATATTCTTAACGCCACAACATCACTGTGGACACAACACTAGAGGAGGTTATTCATTCAGAGATGCAGACCACTAGTGTATGACCACAACCAATCAGATTGTAGGAAGGGACGCAATGAGGGGGAAGGAAGTAGGAGCAGGTGGAGTTCAGGTGTTGGTCCTCCTGAAGAGTTGGATTCACTCACCGTTCCTCCTCTTGGACACAAAGACTCCAACACAGATTCCAACAGCAGCAGCGAGGAGGAGAACCACAGACCCAATGATGATGGGGGTGCTGATACCTTCAGGTAAATCAAGAGAAGAAAAGCAGGTCTGTAATCATATAGGGTGGACAGAGTCCATCACTCATCCATCCCTTCACCCTTGAACCACATGTCTATGGACACGTGATGCTACATACCAACACAACGGCAGCCTGACTACTCCAGTGGAATCTGTTCTGGAGCTCAGGGTCACTCAGGGACCTAGCTTAGCTTAGTTATATTCATAGGACTCATTTACCCACAATCCAACGTGTTCCTCTGAAGTGAGCCCTTCCTGAGAGCTGTGTGTTTTCCACGTTGCTTCAGATTTGTCCAGGTAGTGATGAGGTGGAGACGCCCTACCTCCATCTCCTCCCCAGTTGGTCCTGATGAGGGCCGGGTCCAGCGGGACCAGGATGTCCTCGATGCCTTTCAGCTGGACCACACACTCGTACATCCCCCAGTCCTCCAGTGGGACGGACGTCAGGTTCAGGCCAACGCTGACCTGGATGGTCCCGTCGTGGTTGGGGAGGACCTCCCCGTGGTCCACGTGCTCATGGAGCTCCTGGTGGTCTGTTCTCCAGAACACCACCACCCTGTTAGGGTAGAAGCTTGTAGCATGGCACACCACTGGGGAAGAGGGACACCGACGGACGCTCTGGACCGAGAGAGAGAGAGAGAGAGAGAGAGAGAGAGAGAGAGAGAGAGAGAGAGAGAGAGAGAGAGAGAGAGAGAGAGAGAGAGAGAGAGAGAGAGAGAGAGAGAGAGAGAGAGACCATGTGAACTCAATGGGACACTGAACTTCAGTTGACTCTTCAACTGTTAACCAAGAGAACTCTTTTCCTGTGAACTGTTTCTCCAGAAGCCAATGTAGCTCCTCCCACAATACATCACCTGGTTTGTCCTTCCTCTACTACATGTCATGTGACTTTATCTGGGAAGTCATTGGATTGGTTTAGTCATGTTGAATGACAACTTTTAGATCAACTTTTCAATCTATACTTCAATACTTTGAATACTTATATCCTGAATACTGCTACACTGAGTACTGCTACACTGAGTACTTTTACACTTAGTATTTCTACACTGAGTACTGCTACACTGAGTACTGCTACACTGAGTACTTCTACACCGAGTACTGCTACACTGAGTACTGCTACACTGAGTATTTCTACACTGAGTATTTCTACACTGAGTACTGCTACACTGAGTACTTCTACACCGAGTACTGCTACACTGAGTACTTCTACACTGAGTATTTCTACACGGAGTACTGCTACACTGAGTACTGCTACACTGAGTACTTCTACACTGAGTACTGCTACACTGAGTATTTCTACACTGAGTACTGCTATACTGAGTACTGCTACACTGAGTACTGCTACACTGAGTACTGCTACACTACCTACATGAATACTCATTTTCTGAAATCTGATTTCAGATTCATGTTTTGTATTGTGTTCATGTGTACTTATGTACTTATTATATTATTATATGTGTATTTGTATACATGTGTATGTGCATGTGTGTATTTATTTATTCTGACATTAGAATGATATCTTCATGTTGAGAGTTAAGACATTAGATATAAACTTACCTCCTGTCTGGTTAAAGCGCTTCTTCAGAGTCTCAATGCTGACTTTGGAGTTCTGCTGGTTACTAAAAGCATTTCTAGTGTTCCCCTCCCAGTAGTGTGGGTCATCTCTGGTGATCTGCTCCATCCACACCTGTCTGGGTTCTGCTCTCTGGCTGTTGCTGTCATAGTGAGAGATCTGAACTTCATCCACCATCCCAACCTCCACAAACTCTGGGAAGTTTGAGAGTCCAGATGATGCTTGAAAATATTTCAGAGAGTGGATCTCTGTAGAAAGACAGACAGACAGACAGGTTGATACAGCACATCACTGTTGACACACAGACAGGTTAATACTGTACATCACTGTAGACAGAGATACAGACAGGTAATTATAATTACCTGTCTGGTACCTGTCGCTACTCGACCTCCCGGTACCCAGACTCCTCTCCCGTCCCGGACTACTCGCCAGTCTACTACCTGCCGGTTCTCCGCGGATCGACCTCCCGGTACCCAGACCCCTGGACTGTCCCTGATCACACTTAATTTTTTTTTTTACTTTTTATTTATCCCGAGGGAAATGAGTTCTCTGCATTTGACCCATCCTAGTGTTAGGAGCAGTGGGCAGCCATTAGTACAGCGCCCGGGGAGCAGTGTAGGGGGTGCCTTGCTCAAGGGCACTTAGGCAGTAACCTGGTGTTTCCGGGTCTTGAAACGGCGACCTTGCGTCTCCCAAGTCAAGTCCTTATCCACTGAGCTACTGCCCCCCTACTGCCCACCCGACTTAGGAGGTGAACCCAAATGCACGACACAATGACACACGTATCAAAATAAAGATTCTTTACTGATAAACACAGTAAGACAAAAATCACTTGGATGGAAATGCATAAAGCTCAAAAGCAAAAGACCTAACTACAAAAACCTGATGGTGACATGACGTGGAAACATGACGCTTGTTCATCCACATGAAACAAGTAAGAACTCTAACATGAAACAAGTAGCAAGTCTCAAAACGTGAAACAAGTACGAGCCTAACAAACAACGAAACAGTATATACCTTTGTTGAACGCACTATTGTACTACTACTCCCCAATCTCTCCCGCAGTATGAATTTCATACAAGAATATACAAAATATACAATATACCAAAAAATGAACATAAACATAAAACATAAAAAATTTAAAAACATAAAAGGAACATTAAAGTGACTCACACACCCACAAGCACAAACACAGGCACACTCACACGTGTGTGTGTGTGTGTGTGTGTGTGTGTGGTGTGTGTGTGTGTGTGTGTGTGTGTGTGTGTGTGTGTGTGTGTGTGTGTTTGAAGGTGTGCGCAAGTGTGCAAGTGTGCAAGTGTGTGTGTGTGGTAGACGGTGAACCCCCAGAGTTACTGCAGCACTACCACAACGTATTAAAGTGTCTGTAAAGTATTTGATCAACTGTCACCGTAATCTTTCTCCTCATGTGCCATGTGTGTATCACCGCTGGGGCCGGTGGCATTTAGATATCAAAGGTTACGCTAACAACTGTTGGTTATGACAACAATTGATTGATTGTTTAAAAGCCATTTAAGACTGATGTGTTTGTGTGTGTGTGTGTTTCCTCTGTGTGTGTGTGTCCTCTCCTCACTACCATCCCCCCAACAATTCTCTCTCTTGTCGGTAGAGGAAGCCTCCTCCACTCTGACTTCCTCTCTCTCCTCCTCCTTCGACTCTCTCTGTCCTCTCACCTCCAGTCCAGCACGAGCCTCTCCTCCACCTCCATGGCTGCCTGAACCTCTGCGGGCTCGTAGAGCAGAGCTGCAGGTAGCTGAGAGAAAATGGAGGAAATCGGACTCTTCTGATGATCTCACTCACTACCTCCGTCTCCTCTCTGGCTTCACCGCCATGGTATCAGCTGCTAAATCTGCCTTCTACCATACAATACCATAAAATCAACTCTTCTGCCTCTAACCCCAGGAAACTTTTCTCCATGTTCTCTTCCTTCCTCAACCCCCCCTCCCCTCCCCCTCCCTCCTCCCTCTCAGCTGATGACTTTGTCACCTTCTTTACGAAGAAGGTGAACGACATTACCTCCTCCTTCACCCCCACCGCTTTCCTCCCTCCCTCTTCTCCCACCCCCACTAACCTTACCTGTTTCAACCCCCTCTCCCCTGATGAAGTTAACAAACTGGTGACATCTAACCACCCTACCACCTGCCCCCTTGACCCAATCCCTTCCTCTCTTCTCCAGGACATCTCGGGCGATATCCTTCCCTTCCTTACCTCCCTAATTAACACCTCCCTTGAGGCAGGCCTGTTTCCGGCGGCCTTCAAGACTGCCAGAATCAAGCCGCTTCTCAAGAAACCATCCCTGGACACCACTGATCTCTCCTTATCATTCCTGTCCAAAACCCTTGAACGTGCTGTCTCCTCACAACTTTCATCCTATCTCTCCCAGAACAACCTACTCGACCCTCACCAGTCAGGCTTCAAGGCTGCGCACTCCACGGAGACGGCACTGCTCGCAGTGACAGAGTCTCTTCGTGATGCCAGAAGCTCGTCCCTCTCATCAGTACTGATCCTTCTCGACCTGTCTGCGGTAAACCACCAGATCCTTCTCTCCACTCTGTGGTGGAAATCTACCTGAATAAGAAGGCAAATTATTAATCAATAAGAATTGTCACACATGAACTCAATTAAGTTTGAAGATTTATCAAGCAAGCAGAACACAATGAACAAATACAAGTAGACAAGTAGACAAGTGGCCAAACAGACATATAGACAGACATTTAGACAAACAGACAGACAAAGCTTTGTCGGGAGCCCCGAATCCTATGAGGTGAGGATAGGGAAGTCCCCCGTAATGATGGCAACACTCAGTATTTATTCCTTCTTATGACTGCCCCTAAGACACTGTCTTTCACTTCAATGATGCAAGTCTTGACCACCTGGCTCCACCACCCCCATCTCCAGCATGGGAACAGAGGAACTCTCATGCAGGAGAGGAAGCCAGAGGTGTTGAACCAGGAGTGGGCAAGCCTTTGATCCAGCTCAATAGTTGTATGCCAACCCCCCTTCAACAGCTGTAGGCTGCAATAGCCACTGTCCCCCACTGTGAGATAAACATTACAGTTGGTCAAACAGGATAAGGACAAGACAAGACCCCTCAGGACAATAGGACAAAAGGGTGATAGGGAGAACTACATTTGCATTCTCTACTAGAACCCTGAGGTCAATAAACAGAGAGTGATAGAAGGGACAACATATGATTTTACCATTACAACTCTCGCCGAGCTTGGAATCGATGGAACTGCGTTATCCTGGTTCACCTCCTACCTCGCAGATCGCACTTATCAGGTCACATGGAACGGTTCCCTGTCCAGACCCTGCACCCTGGACACCGGAGTCCCCCAAGGCTCAGTATTGGGACCCCTTCTGTTTTCTCTTTACACTAAATCTCTAGGCTCTGTAATCACATCTCATGGCTTATCCTATCACTGCTATGCAGATGACACTCAACTGTTTCTCTCCTTTCCCCCCTCAGAAACCCAAATCGCAACACGCATCTCTAAATTCCTGGCCGACATCAGCAGATGGACAGCCGCCAACCACCTGAAGCTCAACCTTGACAAGACTGAGCTCCTCTTCATACCGGGGAAAGACTGCCCTCAGATGGACCTACTGGTCACCATCGAGAACACCCAAGTTTCACCCTCAACCACAACAAGAGACCTTGGTGTGGTGCTAGATGACCAGCTGTCCTGCAATGCCAACGTCACCGCGGTGGCCCGATCTGGCAGATCGGGCCATCCGCAGGATCTGGCTCTTCCTCACACGTGAAGCGGCGCAGATCCTGGTCCAAGCGCTCGTCATCACCCGCCTCGACTATTGCAACTCTCTCCTGGCGGGACTCCCCGCCTCTGCAACCAACTCTCTTCCGCAACCCCTCTCTTCCGCGATCTCCACTGGCTTCCGGTAAATGCTCGCATCAAGTTCGAGACTCTGGTACTGACCTTCAGGGCAGTCAATGGAACTGCCCCAACCTACCTCCAAACGTTGGCCAAGCCCTACATCCCAGCCAGAACGCTCCGCTCAACTTTTGCCAGGCGACTTGTTCGACCTTCACTGAAAACAACCAAGCATCGCTCTTCCAAGACCCAGCGCTTCACGGCTCTGGCTCCACAGTGGTGGAATGAACTCCCGTCTCATGTCAGGACGGCAGAGTCCCTCGCCAGCTTCCGCAAGAGACTCAAGACCCACCTGTTCAGAGTCCACCTGGACTCTCCATGAACCCTCCTTCTCCTTTGTGAACCCCTAACTTGCTTAAGTCCTGACATTAATAGCTTTTAGCATGTTGTATATTCTAGCAAGTGTATATCCTTAATGTTGATAACACGCTCTTATCACAGCTACTTAAGCAGGTGACCTGGCAGTACCAAATTGTGTTATTCATCTTGTTAATATGAATGCTTGTGAACTGCTCTATTTTTATGTTTGCGTACCTCAGTGTTATGCTATTGTCTACTTCAACACACTTCACACCTTGTAAGTCGCTTTGGATAAAAGCATCTGCCAAATTCCCTAAATGTAAATGTAAAATGTAAATGTATGTATTATGGGATGTATGTATTATGTGATGTATGTATTATGTGATGTATGTATTATGGGATGTATGTATTATGGGATGTATGTATTATGGGATTTATGCGATGTATGTATTATGGATGTATGTATTATGGATGTATGTATTATGGGATGTAGTGTGAGCATCTAAGTGCAATATGGGGAATCTTAAAGTGCAATAGAGGACCAATGAGGCCTTCTGGTCTCTACACTGTGATACCCCTCATGGGACTTACTTTAACTACTGTTGGAATGTTTAAGAACTGTTACTGTAATGCATTGTTTTATTATATTATTGTTTATATTTGAACTACTGTTGTAATGTTTAAGAACTATTGCTGTAATGCATGGTTTTATTATAATATTTTTAATATTTTAACTACTGTTGTAATGTTTGTATTACTGTAATGCATTGTTTTACTATAATATTTTTTATATTTTAACTACTGTCGTAATGTTTAAGAACTATTGCTGTAATGCATTGTTTTATTATAATATTGTTTATATTTTAACTACAGCCTGTACCTTTTGGCAGGGCGACTCACCAATGGAAATCAGCCTTGTGGCTGCAATTGGGTGCATTTACATTTAAATTTGTTTTAAAATGTTCATGAATGTGCAAATGTCCCTCTTGAGCAAATAAATACATTTCTAATTTTAATGGAGAAACACTCCGATTTTTCTTTTGTAGTATAATTTCTACTCGGGTGGAAAAATAATCTTTCTCAGAGGTCCGGATACTAAGTTCAATGTCTTTATTGAACAAAGCATCAAATGAAAGCATCTATACTGCAGCATGATGGAGCCTGCCGTGCCAATTCACAGACTGGCGACGTGTTCCTTTACCAAACATTATATAGAGAGTAGTATCACAAACATCTACTACTCCTATCAGTCTCGAGGTACAACCAACATCCGCTACTCCGGTTGATCACAGTAAACAAACATCTACTACTCCTATCAGTCTCCAGGTACAATCAACATCCACTATTCCAGTTGATCACTCGGTGCCTCTGTTGTCACGTCACGAGTTTACAGCACAAACTCCAGGGGGTCGTATTCCTAGCAGCGCCTGTTGATCGCTCACACACACATGGCTCTTTCAATGCATACAGTATCACAGACAGTGTTTTAGTTTTATATCCTATACACTTGTATGATTTCATCATATCATAAACATATTGAAAAAGAAACTCTTAGTTAATCAAAAACATATTAAATCACATATGCATTTAAAATACCAATATCAATCAATCAAGCCCATAATACAGATTATAAGGTATCTTAATGTTCACATTATCATCTTGATAGAAGTTAATGTACGATCAGTGGTCCTAGGGGGCCCTTGATTCCCTAAGTCAGGTATTTTATCTGTGTGCTGTTTTAGCAAATCTAGAAAAAAAAAACCTGTTATCTGCATGGTGTGATGTTATTCAATGGAATTTGTATGTAGGTTGTGTTGGACTACAACCGCTGAGATGTGGTATGATCGCTTAACGTTTGACTGGACCCACGTTGTTTTGAAGATGCAGACGTATACCCAGTCCTCAACCTGGGGTGATGGTCCCCTGGTTGATGACTTGTCTGGGGTTGGATCGACTGCCTGCTCCTGTTCGAACAAACACTCATAGACAGATGTGAGGTATTTTATACATGTAGCTAGCATCTTCTAGCTGCTCTGATTCCTCACTGTGTCTGAGTCTCACATAAGAGACAAACATGTTAGTTAAGTCTTGACATTATTTAATTTCAATTCAATTGTTCCATTAGCCCTTTCCACTAGTCCTGTTGACTCTGGATAATAGACAAAAAAATACATTGTATTTAATTATTGTATGACATAAATGTAAATATGCTTGAATAGGTTATACTTAAACATAACCCATCGCTGTGTAGTTCTCTACAACATATTATGTATTTAGAGATGTTTATCAATGAAAACCTTCATCTCCCCCTTTGCAGAGTGACTAACCCCAGTGTCAATCTGCAGAGCAACATTGCCAACCTGGCGGCATTGATAAAAAAAAAGAAAAAAAAAAGATAAAATAACAAAGAACAATACACATAAAGGAAATAAATTAAATGTAACAATGTTAACACAAACAAATCTCAATAAAACACAAAGAAATCCTTCAATAAAACACAAATAAATCCCTTAATGAAACACAAATAAATCCCTTAATGATCGGTCAGCAGTTTGACCATCGACCAAGCATCCAGAAACATAATACAAAACAAATATAACAAAATTTAAATTTAAATTTAAATTCAGTTGATACATGAATGGATGAGTATTTTCCAGCTTTGGTCTGCCCATAAATTATTGTCTTCCACAGTATTTTGAGTGAGTGCCCTTGTCCTAGGCGCATCCCTTCCAACATCCTCTTCACACACTCTGATGTTTAAGTACTGTGTACCGATCTTCAGGAATTGAACACAAACATCGGCCTTCATACTCTTCTGTTCGCATGATAGCCATCTGAACTGCCTGTATACTCATCGCTCTACCAATACCCCTTGTTATCATTCCTCGTATGATAGGAATAGCACAACTGATTATCAGGATCATGACAATCAGACCAACTCCAAAGATGGCTCTTACTCTGGTGAAGTAGGGTCCCCATCTTCTTAAGGATGTCTCCATCCAGTCCATCCACTCGCTTTGGAATCCAGCATTCTCTTTGACCTCTTCCCTTAATGTTTTTGAGCTTATTCATTGCCAGGGTGAATTGTCCATTTGCTGCTGTCGTATTAGGGATGAATCTGACACACTCCTCCTCGTTCTGCCAGTAGAAAATTCTACCTGCCGGTACTCCGCGGATCGACCTCCCGGCAGACCCGGCGGCAGACATCCATCTCTGGGCGGGCATTTGATTCACCAGGGCGGGCCCACCCCCTGACCCCCAGGCCCCACCCCCACCCCCCGACCCCCAGGCCCCACCCCCAGCCCCCACCCCCCGACCCCCAGCCCCCACCCCCCGACCCCCAGGCCCGACCCCCAGGCCCGACCCCCAGGCCCCACCCCATTGTAACGTAACATATGTGCATATAGTTGCCGAAAGATTTAGGCGTTATTTTTGTGCACGCAATGAAACATTTTGAGCATAGGAAATGTTTCATCTGCTGCTGCTGCTCACGCTCTCTCTCCCACACATGAGCCACATAACAACCATCTGTAACGCTGGGCCAACAAGAGAGAGCACAGGGTGGAGAGGTGAGGAGCACAGGGTGGAGAGGTGTGGAGCGAGCACAGGGTGGAGAGGTGTGGAGCCACAGGATGGAGAGGTATGGAGCACAGGGTGGAGAGGTGTGGAGCACAGGGTGGAGAGGTGTGGAGCGAGCACAGGGTGGAGAGGTGAGGAGCACAGGGTGGAGAGGTGTGGAGCGAGCACAGGGTGGAGAGGTGTGGAGCACAGGGTGGAGAGGTGTGGAGCGAGCACAGGGTGGAGAGGTGTGGAGCCACAGGGTGGAGAGGTGTGGAGCACAGGGTGGAGAGGTGTGGAGCGAGCACAGGGTGGAGAGGTGTGGAGCACAGGGTGGAGAGGTGTGGAGCGAGCACAGGGTGGAGAGGTGTGGAGCCACAGGGTGGAGAGGTGTGGAGGGAGCACAGGGTGGAGAGGTGTGGAGGGAGAGAGGGGGAGAGAGCGTGTGCATGGACTGGAGCAAGAGTTTGAGGGCTTGAGAGTCAATTTCTCTTCAAAATACAAAAAATACAATTGATTTGATTGCAAAATATATTTTTCTGTTAAATGGCGCTCTATAACATTCACAATGCTCTAAATGTTTCATTGCTGCTCAGCATATAAATAACGCAACTTCAGCCCCATGGATGGACAGCGACGCTACACATCAAACAAGCAGAAGCAGCAGCTGACTCATATGCACTATGAGTCATTTAAAACCTTTAATTACATTACAGAACAAAGCAGTGAGAATGTTGCATCATGTACTACCTAAGAACAAACCATGTGTTGAGTCAAGGCTGTTAACATTTAAAGATGTAATAGAATATCAGACGGCTTTAGTTATGCAAAAAAACAGAAAACTGCCAGAAAATATACAAATACAATATGCAAATGAGTTTTAATTTCAGAGGACGAGCATCAGGAGGAAATGACACGTCAAGCATCAGTTTGCACTTAAAGCAGAGTGTGTCTCTTGGCGTAAAGAAGTGGAATTAAATCAATGAACAAATAACAAATATATTGGCAAACATACATTGAAAAGAACACACTGAAAAATACCCAATATTTTGTTCACATTAAAGCTTTTGAAAACAACCGCTGAGCCTCCATGGTGATGATTGTTTGCTGTACACGATGTACTCAGGGTGGGGTCTAATGAAGCTGTAGCCCACGTTTCCCAGATGAATGGAACCTCCTCAGCAACCTGTCTTTACACTCATTCTTGCATTTTTTTGTCAGGTCCTTCTCCAAACCAAGTTGGATTAAATTTGCTTTCCGAGTGTGAGACATGCTTCTTCGGTGCTCACTGAAAACGTTTTTCAGTGTGGAAAAAGAGTTCTCACATAAAGCTGTGGAAGCTCCAAAGGTAAGTGAAACCTTAAATGCGGTGAGAACACTTGGCATCGCCTCAAGCGTCGTGTGGAGATGACCAAGTATGTTTTTCAATGTCCATTTCCCATCCTCTGGTGGTGTGAAGCTGCTGTCCACGTGTTTCAGAATCAGCTTTATGGCCACAATGAACTCAGCATCATCTGGGTGTGGAATTTAAAGCTTGGCTTTAAAATTCTGCTCAGCAAGCCTGCTGCCTCCATCCTCAAGTCAGCTGGAAATGATGCAGAGTTTTCAACGTGTCGTAGTAGTTCCACTATATCCTGAAAAGATTTCAGAATAATGTGAACAGTGGCCAGGTGCCCTGTCCAGCGCTGTTCGAGTCAACGCTTCAGCGTGTTTCCCTGGTAATGTGCAGCAACGGTGGGCTTTCGTGTGAACTTGTAGAGGACATTACAGATGTTGAATAAATCCTCAATGGCTCTCTCACCGGACATGGCGTGAACAACGACCAAGTGCAGCTGGTGGTTGAAGCAGTGCACATATGGGATTTCTCTGCCCAGTTCATCTTGAAGGAGTCTTTGAACCCCACCGTGTCTCCCCGACATAAGACTTGCCCCATCGTATACCTGGCTGAGAATTGTGTCTGTGCTCAGGCCAACTTTGCGTATTTCAGCAATGAGTGTCTGTGTGAGGGTTTCTGCATCACCTGCAACTGCTGTGGCGATTGTCAAGAGCCTTTCTTTATGACTTAGTTCTCATCAACAAAACGCACTACAATTGAAATGTTTTCACAGCCTGTTGGTCTCGGGTTCATCCATTGTGACAGTGTTAAAGGAGTGGCCTATTTCCTCAACAAGATGCTCCGTTACAACTAGCTCATCAGGTCCATTATGTCGTTTTGTATATCATGGCTTATGTAGGTAGCATTTTTGGGAATGGTGGGGGCAATTTTCGCAAGTTCTGGGTCCTTTTGGAGGGTATACTCAAACAATGACAAAAATAACCCACTGCCAGACTTGGACATACACTCTAAAGAGTCGTGGTCACCTCGGAAAGGAAGATTGCTGGTAGAGAGAAAAGTCACAAAGTCAATAATGGAGCCCAGATAATATCTGTTACGAGCCAGCTGGTCTTTGTTGACAAGAGTTGTGATTTCCTGACCGTCTCGATGCGCATTTGTTTTCTCTCCACAATTTCTCACACACTAAATGTTCCTTGGAAGAGCTGTGTTTGCTAAGACCCGTGCCCTTTTGTAAGGCATGCTTCCAGTCTTTGAAGCCTTTTACGGTGAACGATGCGTCATGATGATGAGCCTTAAACGTTCTGCATGGGAAACAGTACGCAGCATCTCCTTTCACAGAGTATTCAAGCCAGGGTCGGTTTTGGTACCATGAGCTGGCAAAACTACGTTTTTTTCCCGGAGAACAGCCGAGATGGAAAACTATCCAGGACTACCTGTTTTGGTGTATCCACGCCAAGGTCCTCTGGGACTAGAAAAGAAAAATCTCCAAGATCACGAGCGTTTAGAATGGGAGCTGGGCCTGGGCTGCTAAAGGATGAACTGCTGCTGCCCGGCTCTGAAGATGCTCCTGGTGTCCTGGTGGAGGAGAAGGTAGAAGAGATGCTCCTGGTGTCCTGGTGGAGGAGAAGGTAGAGGAGATGCTCCTGGTGTCCTGGTGGAGGAGAAGGTAGAGGAGATGCTCCTGGTGTCCTAGTGGAGGAGAAGGTAGAGGAGATGCTCCTGGTGTCCTGGTGGAGGAGAAGGTAGAGGAGATGCTCCTGGTGTCCTGGTGGAGGAGAAGGTAGAGGAGATGCTCCTGGTGTCCTGGTGGAGGAGAAGGTAGAAGAGATGGCGCTGGGGGACACGTCAAGTTGCCAGCATCTGGTGCTGAGTTGCCACAATCCTTGTGTGAGCTCTTATTGTTGGTGAACCACTTCCTAATATCCATTGTTGCCGATACATATAAACTGACAGGTTGCTGTGACGCGTCTCACTTAAAAAATTCATTCAGAATTTCATAGCAAAATAAAAAAAATGATATTATACTAATGTTTCAACATAGTTTAATACAAAAATGAATGGTATGATAAAGCCCTACAAATCAAAACAATAAACATAATAATAAAATAATAAAAAATATATTTTTATATAATAATTTTTTTTAATCCCTGATTTATCATGGGCGGGCCCAAATCCTGGATGGGCGGGCCTGGCCCCATGGGGCCCGCCCATGACGCCGGGCCTGGGTGGGTGGGGTGATGGTGGAGTGGGTGGGTGGGGTGATGGTGGTGATGGTGGGTGGGGTGATGGTGGTGATGGTGGTGAGGGTGGGTGGGGTGATGGTGGAGTGGGTGGGTGGGGTGATGGTGGTGAGGGTGGAGTGGGTGGGGTGATGGTGGTGAGGGTGGAGTGGGTGGGGTGATGGTGGTGAGGGTGGACTGAGTGGGTGGGGTGATGGTGGTGAGGGTGGAGTGGGTGGGTGGGGTGATGGTGGTGAGGGTGGACTGAGTGGGTGGGGTGATGGTGGTGAGGGTGGAGTGGGTGGGTGGGGTGATGGTGGTGGAGTGGGTGGGTGGGGTGATGGTGGTGAGGGTGGAGTGGGTGGGTGGGGTGATGGTGGTGAGGGTGGGTGGGGTGATGGTGGAGTGGGTGGGTGGGGTGATGGTGGTGAAGTGGGTGGGTGGGGTGATGGTGTAGGAGGAGAGCTAAAGTTGTGTGTTGTCTGCAAGAACAATGAGTAACATGACACGTGTGTTTGTGCATCCCGTTCTAGTCTCATGATGTCAGAGCCTTCTTGAGTTCCTATTGGTATCCAAAGCGACTTCCATCTCTTTCTTCTAGATGCATTGATATGACGGCGCTGTTGCTTTGTTGTCTCGGTGTGTCCTCAGGTAACACCGCTTACAACTCACTTTGGATTGATTTAAAACACACTTGAACCCATGTTGGTTTAGTGTCCACCATTCATCATTTACTTCCAATACTTAAACACATTTCAGATTATTTATGGTGGCTTCGAACTGTCACACCGAAACTAAACTGGCCGTTCGATGACGACGTTAATAAAAGTACAATCTACAGTTTGGAGTTCTCTCTCTCTCTCTCTCTCTCTCTCTCTCGAGCGTCCGTTGGTGTCTCTGCTCCAGAGGAGCCCCTCTTCCCCAGTGGTGTGCCACGCTACAGGCTTCTACCCTAACAGGGTGGTGGTGTTCTGGAGGAGAGACCACCAGGAGCTCCATGAGCACGTGGACCACGGGGAGGTCCTCCCCAACCACGACGGGACCTTCCAGGTCAGCGTTGGCCTGAACCTGACGTCGGTCCCACCGGAGGACTGGCGGACGTACGAGTGTGTGGTCCAGCTGAAAGGCATCGAGGACATCCTGGTCCCGCTGGACCCGGCCCTCATCAGGACCAACTGGGGAGGAGATGGAGGTAGGGCGTCTCCACCTCATCACTACCTGGACACATCTGAAGCAACGTGCTAAACACACAGCTCTCAGGAAGGGCTCACTTCAGTGGAACACGTTGGATTGTGGGTAAATGTATGTAATGTATGTAAAACAATGTAATGTAAATGTAAATGTAAATGAGTCCTATGAATATAGCTAAGCTAAGCTAAGTCCCTGAGTGACCCTGAACTCCAGAACAGATTCCACTGGAGTAGTCAGACTGCCGTTGAGTTGGTATGTAGCATCAGGCGTCCATAGACATGTGGTTCAAGGGTGAAGGGATGGATGAGTGATGGACTCTGTCCACCCTATATGATTACAGACCTGCTTTTCTTCTCTTGATTTACCTAAAGGTTTCAGCACCCCCATAATTTGGAATTGGATTGTTTGAAAGTTTTCCTCATTCTCACTGTTTCTTTGGGTTATTCTGTCAATAAAATACTTAATCTTTTCCATAATTTCAGGTTTTTAGAGTATTTAATTGAGTTAATTTCAAAATAATAATAATAAAACATTAAATTTCATATAGCGCTTTCTGGACACCCAAGGCGCTTTTTGAGACATGGTAAAATAAATATAATCTAATTAAATGAAAAATATACAGGAGTAAAATTAAAAATGTCAAGTCATGGAATGGAGGGGGGGGGGATGTTTTAGCAGGGAAAAGGCAGTTTGAAGAGGTGGGTCTTGAGAGCCTGTCTGAAGGATGGTAGGGTGGTTGTATGAAGGATGGTAGGGTGGTTGTTTGAAGGATGGTAGGGTGGTTGTTTGAAGGATGGTAGAGTGGTTGTTTGAAGGATGGTAGGGTGGTTGTTTGAATGATGGTAAGGTGGTTGTTTGAAGGATGGTAGGGTGGTTGTTTGAAGGATGGTAGGGTGGTGGTTTGAAGGATGGTAGGGTGGTGGTTTGAAGGATGGTAGGGTGGTTATTTGAAGGATGGTAGGGTGGTTGTTTGAAGGATGGTAGGGTGGTTGTTTGAAGGATGGTAGGGTGGTTGTATGAAGGATGGTAGGGTGGTTGTATGAAGGATGGTAGGGTGGTTGTATGAAGGATGGTAGGGTGGTTGTATGAAGGATGGTAGGGTGGTTGTTTGAAGGATGGTAGGGTGGTGGTTTGAAGGATGGTAGGGTGGTGGTTTGAAGGATGGTAGGGTGGTTGTTTGAAGGATGGTAGGGTGGTTGTTTGAAGGATGGTAGGGTGGCGGTTTGAAGGATGGTAGGGTGGTTGTTTGAAGGATGGTAGGGTGGTTGTTTGAAGGATGGTAGGGTGGTTGTTTGAAGGATGGTAGGGTGGTTGTTTGAAGGATGGTAGGGTGGTTGTATGAAGGATGGTAGGGTGGTTGTATGAAGGATGGTAGGGTGGTTGTTTGAAGGATGGTAGGGTGGTGGTTTGAAGGATGGTAGGGTGGTGGTTTGAAGGATGGTAGGGTGGTGGTTTGAAGGATGGTAGGGTGGTGGTTTGAAGGATGGTAGGGTGGTTGTTTGAAGGATGGTAGGGTGATTGTTTGAAGGATGGTAGGGTGGTTGTTTGAAGGATGGTAGGGTGGTTGTTTGAAGGATGGTAGGGTGGTTGTTTGAAGGATGGTAGGGTGGTTGTTTGAAGGATGGTAGGGTGGTTGTATGAAGGATGGTAGGGTGGTTGTATGAAGGATGGTAGGGTAGTTGTATGAAGGATGGTAGGGTGGTTGTATGAAGGATGGTAGGGTGGTTGTTTGAAGGATGGTAGGGTGGTGGTTTGAAGGATGGTAGGGTGGTGGTTTGAAGGATGGTAGGGTGGTGGTTTGAAGGATGGTAGGGTGGTGGTTTGAAGGATGGTAGGGTGGTGGTTTGAAGGATGGTAGGGTGGTTGTTTGAAGGATGGTAGGGTGGTTGTTTGAAGGATGGTAGGGTGGTTGTTTGAAGGTTGGTAGGGTGGTTGTTTAAAGGATGGTAGGGTGGTTTCCTGACGGATGTGGATGGGTAGGGCGTTCCAGAGGGAGGGTGCAGGAACTGAAAAGGCTCTTGAAAAACAATACATTTTCAATTAAACAGGTCTGCTTAAACTACGAGATCATTGAAATGTAATTTCTACGGTGGCCCTGAAGTGCAAATCACAACCACAATAAGAAAACGACAAAATATGACCACTAACTAGAAATATAACAGTTAATGACGAAATATGACAACTAACTAGAAATATAACAGTTAATGACGAAATATGACAACTAACTAGAAATAAAACAGTTAATGACGAAATATGACAACTAACAGGCTGTTGGTGTCAGGTGACCTGGCCACAGGAAGGGGTGTGATTATGGGGGAGGAGAGGTTGGGAGACTGTATATAAATTGAACTGAACTGTTGATATAACCCTATATATATATATATATATATATATATATATATAATTCTGCCCATATCACACATCTTATTTATCCTCTGTACATTATATATTACCATGCACTTTACTGCAACATTTGAACTGTGGTTAGATGCCAAATAATTTTCGCTGTACTGTACTTTTATTTTATAGTATAGTGTTTATAAAGGGAATGGGGACTAAGCATTCCATTGTACTTGTTGCACATGGCAAATTAAAATCTTGAATCTCAAAAAACAATACAACGTACGTTACGAACAGGATTGCAGTGATTCACAACCTGTCTCAAGGACATCAATGGAGGCACGTACGATCCAAGGACAATCCAGCAGACGACGCCTCACGTGGATTGCACATAGAACCACTTCTGAATTCCACCAGATGGTTGAAAGGCCCGGACTTTCTGTCTCAGGAAGAAGCGTACGGTACTACATACCGATCTAAAAATGGATAATATGTCCTCGATGTTGACACCTCACATAAACCCTGGCTTTAAATAAAATGACCTGGCTTCAGTAGGGCATTCTATAGTGACGTCACCTAGCGTTAACCTGCCTGTCTGCTGGTAAACATTAGATGACGTCATTAAGGACCTACCCAGCAAACAAAAAAACGTTTCAAAGACGTCACCTAAAGGTCCTCTCTGAACGTTGGCTAAACGTCAATGTGTATGGTTGTCTAAACCAGGGGTTCCCAACCGCCGGGCCGCGGACCGGTACCGGGCCATGGAGGTGTTACTGCCGGGCCACGAAACAGCTGTGTGTTTATCATCATATTTGACTCAAATAATTTGAGTATAGGTGAACGGCGGGCGGAATGATTAGATTATATAGAGGTATATATGGGCGCTATAATTTATATACATAGATTAAATATATATCGGCGGCACAACGAGAGACTTTCAGTTGCACGCGCTACTAAAGAGACTACGCGCTAGTGACGTGTCGGTCGCGAACGAGCCGGGTTTTTTTACGGGTGGTCCGCGTACATGCTCGTGCGTTTATACTGAAATCGAGCCCTGCCGTTTTGTTAGGGGTGTGTGTTGACAACACACTTTGACAACCGGTCCGCGAAAATTGACAACCGGTCCGCAAGATTTTTTTCATGTATCTGCCGGTCCGTGGCACAAAAAAGGTTGGGAACCCCTGGTATAAACGTCCCGAGGACGTTATTGACAGAGAACGTTGATTGATCAGAGAACGTTGGGAGGACGTAACGGGAACGGGTGGTGTATTCCATCGAGCACTCGGTGCTCTACTAGGTTAGGTAGACTGTGTGAAGATGTCAACGCGAGGTTGATTGTTGATTGGTCGAGCCTGTTCCTGTTAGTCTGAGTAAAGATGACACTCGTACCACAGCCTTGCCTTCGTGATTGTGATGTACAGGAGATAAAGCTACAACAGGAACGTTAGGGAAACCCGTCATGTTGTGGTTCCCTTGACGTTACGGGACGTTCAAAGAACGGTAAAGGGACGTTTGGGGAAAGTCATCTGGACGTCACTTATCAATTATTATTATTATCATTACGACTACTAGTAATAATGATGTGGTTTTGCATTCTCTCCAAAGCTAAAATAAATACACTGATAAAATGTTATATTTTTTACATTCTTTTTATTCTATATTTATAATGTATGAAGCAGTGAGGCTCGTGGCTCTGACTCTTTCAGATTGACAAATATATGAATTCAACAGAGTAGCATCAATTCACCATTCAACTTGCTGCTTGCACATTGGCAGGCAGAAGCGTAGTCAGGGACGGGCGGTAGATCAGGAACCAGGCAGGGCGGGCAGGACCAGGGCGGGCAGGACCAGGGCGGGCAGGACCAGGGCATGCAGGGTTGGTAACAGGAATCAGTCCGGGTACGCTGGAGAGTCTGTGTCATGAGGACAATCTGGTAAAGTATGAGTGTGCGGGGTAGGCCGGTTAATTATCATGCACATTATTTCAATGTGACAGCTATACACTGTTCCACGGTGAGGGGCATGTTTAAATGTGACAGCTATACACTGTTCCACGGTGAGGGGCATGTTTCAATGTGACAGCTGTACACTGTTCCACGGTGAGGGGCATGTTTCAATGTGACAGCTATACACTGTTCCACGGTGAGGGGCATGTCTCAATGTGACAGCTATACACTGTTCCACGGTGAGGGGCATGTCTCAATGTGACAGCTGTACACTGTTCCACGGTGTGGGGCATGTTTCAATGTGACAGCTGTACACTGTTCCACGGTGAGGGGCATGTTTCAATGTGACAGCTATACACTGTTCCACGGTGAGGGGCATGTTTCAATGTGACAGCTATACACTGTTCCACGGTGAGGGGCATGTCTCAATGTGACAGCTATACACTGTTCCACGGTGAGGGGCATGTTTCAATGTGACAGCTATACACTGTTCCAAGCATTGGCTTTTAATCTTTGGGTAAGCCTTATGGCATGCACCTGTAAGATAGACACTGCAGCTCAGGGCTGAAATATAGCATTCAGCATGTACTACTTTCTATGAAACTATTTTATGGTATTATATGTAATTGCCATTATACAACCTGAAAATGTTTCAATAAGCACAGACACTGATGTGTTTATGTCAAAAAAATGACAAACACTTACTTATAATTGCTTCATTAATTGGAAGGATCTGAAAATGCCTCTTTCCCTTCCTTCCCTTATAGCTGTAGTGCCCCCAGAGTGCATTGGTCCCAATTCTCCTCAGCATCCTCCTCTCACCATCGACCCAGGCTCACGCCTGACTGTAGGCTAGGGTACTGAATCTATCAAAATGAAATGGTCTGTTATTGTGGTGTTTCATATGTCAAAATACCAGGAAAGATATGTCACTGCACTCACTATTTTCTTCTTGAAAGTAGATTCTGTTTTAATCAGGTGGCACAAATTGTCCAAATCCCCTGTTGTTTGACAGGGTCCTCCAGCATGCTTCCATTAATTCTGTCCTGAGGAGCATCCTCCGCTCAAATGCATCCAACAGCTTAACAACCTTTGTAAAGGTGTAATTACAGTATGGTGGTGTCAAAATGAATGTCTAAAATAAGCTAAAATCATTAATTTTGAAACAAACTCTGTAAAGTGTGTATGCAGGGTCCCTGTGAGGGTGGGGGTTTGATTATTCTGCAATAACTTGATGTAATCTTACCTTCCCTTATCTGGTGGCCCTCCTCAACACTGCTGCCTGTAGTGATTACAAATACAGTTACAGAAGGAATCAAAGCTAATATACATTTAAAACAAAATTCCATACCAGGGTGGAAAACAGACATAATGAAAAATATTTATATATCTTTTTAATCATAGGTCCAATACATGCAAATATATGTCCTTGATATAGCCTACTCACATTGTGGAGCCCTTGGCAACAATAAAGGTCTTGACCACTTCTTGGGGGGATGGGCTTCTCTTTCCTCTGTATCATCCATAGTCAACAGGAAACTATTTAATCACACTACATGCATTAAAATAGTTAAGGTTTTCTTGTTTGTCTTCATTGGACATTTTTAGTTACCTTCAGATGTTTCAACTGCAAAACAAGACAACATATATACATGACGTGTATATGATCTGTCATATATGATCTGTCACAAATTGAGATTAAGTCCTTTTATTAATTGATTGTTCCCCCACATTTGGGGGAAATGTATTTACTTAGTAGTACACAGCCAAATATGATCGCTTACATTGAGGTGTGTGTGGCCTTACTTCCCCTTTTTTGGGGGGCTCTGTTTGCTACAGAACCAAGAGTGATTAATAACTCATTTGATGAAACAGCAGTTATTTTCTAAAAGTATTTTTCCTGCTCTACAGTCACCTCAAATAATCATTACTTTCTTGTAGCCATGGACATCATGTCTGACAATCTCTCTGGAGTTCTTAATGACCAGGTATTTAGCATATTATTTTAAATGGACTAAATTGATTGCATTTATATCATGCTTTTCTAACCAGTGTGGCTACTCAAAGTGCTTTACAAGTCATGCCTCACATTCACCTGCACAGTCAGCCATGCAAGGAGACAGCCAGTGTGTCAGGAGCACCTCCACAGTTTTTGCTAGGAGGGAGCGGGGATTGAACTAGCAACCTTCAGGGTGTGAGGCGACCACGCTACCTCCTGAGCTATACTGCCACCCCTTAATGACAAGGTATTTAGCATATTCTTTAGAATACTTACAAACATACATGTGTGTCAGAGGAGGCTGGTCATCCTCCTCTGTCGGTAATACATTTAGTTATGGATTGTCTGAACATGTAATGGAGCAAACATATTTGTAGTATTTAAATGTGGAACCTATAAATCTTCTTGGGGCCATCGCCCGACGGGAATGTGGATCGGACTCTTGTACATGCGTAGTGTCCTGTCCCTTGCGGGCCCCGTACCGGGCCATAGCACAGGTGTCTGTGCATGGAAAACAAACCAACACAGAAACCTGTTGAACACCATTACAGTGCATACGTACACTATGTGTGAAAGACAAGGGATCAGAACAAGTTAGGATTAATTGTTCATGTAATGCAATGTAATGCAACATCCACAGGATCCGGCCCTTCCTCACACGTGAAGCGGCGCAGATCCTGATCCAAGTGCTCGTCATCACCCGCCTCGACTACTGCAACTCTCTCCTGGCGGGACTCCCCGCCTCTGCTACAAAGCCCCTCCAACGCATCCAGAACGCAGCAGCACGCCTGGTATTCAACCTACCAAAATTCTCCCACGTCACCCCTCTCTTCCGCGATCTCAACTGGCTTCCGGTAAATGCTCGCATCAAATTCAAGACTCTGGTACTTACCTCCAAACATTGGTCAAGCCCTACATCCCAGCCAGAGCGCTCCGCTCAACTTCTGCCAGGTGACTTGTTCGACCTTCACTGAAAACAACCAAGCATCGCTCTTCCAAGACCCAGCTCTTCGAGCTTCACGGCTCTGGCTCCACAGTGGTGGAATGAACTCCCGTCTCATGTCAGGACGGCAGAGTCCCTCGCCAGCTTCCGCAAGAGACTCAAGACCCACCTGTTCAGAGTCCACCTGGACTCTCCATGAACCCTCCTTCTCCTTTGTGAACCCCTAACTTGCTGAAGTCCTGACATTAATAGCTCTTAGCATGTTGTATATTCCAGCAAGTGTGTATCCTTAATGTTGATAACACGCTCTTATCACAGCTACTTAAGCAGGTGACCTGGCAGGACAATGTACCTATTATACTGAGTACAAGTACTGACAAAGTACCTATTACACTGAGTACATGTACTGACAAAGTACCTATTATACTGAGTACAAGTACTGACAAAGTACCTATTATACTGAGTACAAGTACTGACAATGTACCTTTATAACTGAGTACAAGTACTGACAAAGTACCTATTATACTGAGTACAAGTACTGACAAAGTACCTATTATACTGAGTACAAGTACTGACAAAGTACCTATTATACTGAGTACAAGTACTGACAATGTACCTTTATAACTGAGTACAAGTGCTGACAAAGTACCTATTATACTGAGTACAAGTACTGACAATGTACCTATTATGAGTACAAGTACTGACAAAGTACCTATTATACTGAGTACAAGTACTGACAAAGTACCTATTATACTGAGTACAAGTACTGACAATGTACCTTTATAACTGAGTACAAGTGCTGACAAAGTACCTATTATACTGAGTACAAGTACTGACAAGTACCTTTATAACTGAGTACAAGTACTGACAAAGTACCTATTATACTGAGTACAAGTACTGACAAAGTACCTATTATACTGAGTACAAGTACTGACAAAGTACCTATTATACTGATTACAAGTACTGACAAAGTACCTATTATAATGAGTACAAGTACTGACAAAGTACCTATTATACTGAGTACAAGTACTGACAAAGTACCTATTACACTGAGTACATGTACTGACAAAGTACCTATTATACTGATTACAAGTACTGACAAAGTACCTATTATACTGAGTACAAGTACTGACAAAGTACCTATTATACTGAGTACAAGTACTGACAAAGTACCTATTACACTTAGTACTGACAAGTACTGACAATGTACATTTTTTACTGAGTACATGTACTGACAATGTACCTATTATACTGAGTACAAGTACTGACAATGTACCTATCCTACTGAGTACCAGGGTTTCCGCTAGGATTTTTTCTTGCCGGTCAAGTGTCAAATTTACCGGACAAATTCAAAACTTACCGGTCATGTTTCAAAAACAGTCTATATTACAAACACAACTATAATGTACACCTAGATTGACGAAATAATGACAAAGACCTCAAATCAATTTGACTATTTAATGAACAACAAAACGAACAAGAACGATTGAGCAAAACCTCGTTAGCCGTTAGCTTGTTTCAAAACACCTGTAACATCTGTAGTGTAACAAATGGGATAGTTTGGGGGAACCCAGAACGCAGACCAAGACAGTGGAGCTATAACATAAAGCTTTATTTAAAACACACACAACACAAGACAGTGGAGCTATAACATTAAGCTTTATTTAAAGCAACACAAAACAACTCAAACACAACACAAGAGAGTGATCAGGGACAGTCCAGGGGTCTGGGTACCGGCAGGTAGTAGACCGACGAGTTGTCCGGGATGGGAGAGGAGTCTGGGTACCGGGAGGTCGGAGTAGCGACAGGTACCAGACAGGTAATTATAATGACCGGGGAGCTCGTATAGACCAGAGTACCGCGAGACAGGCGGGTGACGCGGGATAGGCTGGATCTGGATCTCCGGGACATCAGCGTGGCGATTCCGTCCAGAATGTACGACGTACATGAACAACGTGTGACGTGCAGTTCGACGTACGACCTAACCCTGGGGTAACGGAAGCCAGGGTCTATATACCCCAGGTGAGGGGATCAGCAATCAGCCACGTAATTGCCGACAGGTGTGTGTGTGCGCCTCCAGCGCACGTGGCTTGGCCACGCCCCCTGTTCAGTGACGTCGCTTGACGTCGATGAGAGGAGCGGCAGCTGATTGGTCACTTCATTCGGTCACCCTTCCGGGGGGGAGGGGCAGTAATAAAGCTGATCTAAGTTTAGTATGAGCATTATTACCGGACATTTTGACCGGCAGGTTTTTAAATTACGGTTTTTACCCGCTAAAAACCGGTAAATACCGGCTAACGGAAACCCTGCTGAGTACATGTACTGACAATATACCTATTATACTGAGTAAAAGTACTGACAAAGTACCTATTACACTGAGTACAAGTACTGACAATGTACCGTTTAACTCAGTACAAGTACTGACAATGTACCTTTTAACTCAGTACAAGTACTGACAAAGTACCTATTACACTGAGTAAAAGTACTGACAAAGTACCTATTACACTGAGTACAAGTACTGACAATGTACCGTTTAACTCAGTACAAGTACTGACAAAGTACCTATTACACTGAGTTCAAGTACTGACAAAGTACCTATTACACTGAGTACAAGTACTGACAATGTACCTGTAACATAAAAATGACTAACACTGAAATAACTGAAATAAAAATGTACTGTAATAAAGTGATATATGATGATATATTAGTGAAATATATTGATGATACATCACAGATCAGAGTTGACTACAGTATCTTAGTCTTCTTCCTGCTGTAATAAAGTGATATATGATGATATATTAGTGATATATATTGATGATACATCACAGATCAGAGTTGACTACAGTATCTTAGTCTTCTTCCTGCTGTAATAAAGTGATATATGATGATATATTAGTGATATATATTGATGATACATCACAGATCAGAGTTGACTACAGTATCTCTCGGTATCAAAGCATGATGAACCAGTTGGTCCAGTTCCCCTCCCAGTTCAGTTCCTTTCAGACTAACCTCTTCTAGGCTGTTGTTCCATGACTCACTCAGTCATGAACTATAATAACCTTATTAAAATATGAACCATAGACAGAGAGCTCTGATGACTAGAAGCTCAGACACACACAGTCTCTGACGGTACTTTGATTCATTTTCAATAAAATCTGAATTGTACAATATTGTAACATGATGTCATTTATTATTCAGAAGCATACACTTTAATCAATATAGACTATTGATTACTGACTGCAACTGTTGAGAAGTTTCTCTAAAATGGTTCACAGTCTTGTTGGGTTGGATTCTTCTTGTGTTGTTTCCTGGTTTGTTTTTCGGGTTACACCCTTTACTGGCAGGCACACACACACACACACACACACACACACACACACACACACACTCACACACAGGCTTATTGGTTTGGATTCTTCTTGTGTTGTTTCCTGGTTCGTTTTTCGGGTTACACCCTTTCCAGGCAGGCACACACATGCACACACACACAAACACACACACACACACACACACACACACACACACACACACACACACACACACACACACACACACACACACACACACACACACACACACATACAGGCACACACAAATACAAACAGATACACACACAGACAGAAACACAGAAAGACACACACAGAGACACACACACACACACACACACACACACACACACACACACACACACACACACACACACATACAGGCACACACAAATACAAACAGATACACACACAGACACACAGACACACAGACACACAGTTATAGGGAAAGACTATATGCGATTATACTGCATACAGTGTTGTATGATCAAAGAAACCAACCATCCCGTATTCCTTCAGAATTTCCCATATAATAAATTGTCCCCAATGTTCTGTACATGCATACATTAGTTCAAGCGCTTCAAACATGATTACAATTATTATGTGTGAATAATTGAACACAACCAAAGCAAACACATAAAACTCATCAGATAAGAAAGAATAGGTTTCATAACCATTACCAACAAAGGAAAACCCTGTCAGTCTGCCTCTTGTCAGACACCAAGGAGAAGCTTGAGATCATTACAAGCGAAGGAAAGGACAGGGGAAGGGAATCTTCACTTGATAACTGACCAGCCGGGACCGCTGGGTTCCCCCTGTCCCACTTAGACGAGCACCTTAAGGGACTTCCTCCTCAATGTCTGCAGGCCCTCGCTGACTAAGCATCCACAATTAACATATACAAAGAAATTAAAGGAAAAGAAGAAAGAGAAAACAATAATATCGAATCATTTTTTGTTTTTAATCGTGCCTAATTGTAAATATTAAAATAGCAAAACTCAACCTTAATTATGTCATTACATTACGTACATTCAACCTCTAGAAGGTCTCCCAGATACGGACCTCCCTTGCAGCGCCTCTTGAACTCAGTTCCCCATTCTCTCGGTACCTCTTTCTTTCTCCGTACCCTATTCCTCTTTCACTCAGTATCTCTTGCACTCGGTATACTTTTCATTCTCTTTCACTCATATCCATTCTTTCACTCATTCACAAAAACACCTTGATACGCTGTTCCCCCGAACAGCAAAGCTGCCGGGGCAATAAAACAAACACACATCAATCCAACACACTCTCCAACTCACAGACTGTCAGTCGCAGACACTCAAACGTCTGCGCTTATCCAGGTTTCTCCTAAACCTTGGTGTAGTAATAAACCTCTCCTCATAAACCCTGAATAGGTGATTAAGACCAAAGCCAAATACTTGATGTGTATTAGAAAGACACACATTGTTATATCATAGACCATAGAGTCGTCTCACTTTAGTTTACTCCATTTAAGATGGACACAGGTTTACAAAACATTTGAATTGGTCTTAGCTCATTTAGGGTAGGTTTTAAATTGTTTGGTTTTAAAGTTTCATAACACCTTCTTGTTAATCTTTAACTTATTTTAATCTCTTTGTTAATAGTTGCTATGCATGTTTGTTGGACACCATCTCTTTTTCTTCTATGTAAAGCGTCTTTGTGTATCCTGAAAATCGCTTTATATAATTATTGATAGCAACACACCCTTTGCTCGAATTGCGGGACCATTATCATTTAGTAGAGCTGATATTTATTTCTCTCCGGTTGTTTATCAGCTCATGTGCAATACGAATGTGTTCTACTAGTACTATAACATTCAAGTAAGTCCATGTAAGAATCAGCAATCTCCCCAGAACCTACGTATCTTTCAACAAATACATATGAACCTCATTAACATGACACGAGAAAGAAGAGAAAGAAATTAAGAAAGAAAGAAAGAGAAAGAAATGAAGAAAGAAAAAGTCAGACCGAGAGAGAGAGAGAGAGAGAGAGAGAGAGGGAGGGGCGAGTGTGTGGAGGGGCGTGGCCTTGGGCGGGGGAGCTTGTTGGAGGAGGGGCTTACATGTTGGGAGGGGCTTGTGTGGGGAGAGAGGGAGGAGTGAGAGAAAGGGAGGGAAAAAGAAGGGCAGGGGAGTAGGGGAGGGGGTTGGGGGGTCGGGGTGGAGGAGGAGCTTACGCACGGGGGAGGTGCTGACATGTTGGGCGGGGCTTGGGTGGGGATGGGCTTAAGTGGTTTGGGGGAGGGGCCAAAGGGGTGGAAAATGTCACTTGCTCTGTGACAGGGGCAACCACGGAGGTCAGGTGGCTAGTGAGGAAGGAAGGAAGGAAGGAAGGAAGGAAGGAAGAAAGAAAGAAAGAAAGAAAGAAAGAAAGAAAGAAAGAAAGAAAGAAAGAAAGAAAGAAAGAAAGAAAGAAAGAAAGAAAGAAAGAAAGAAAGAAAGAAAGGAAGGAAGGAAGGGAAGAGGAAGGAAGGAAGGAAGGAAGGAAGGAAGGAAGGAAGGAAGGAAGGAAGGAAGGAAGGAAGGAAGGAAGGAAGGAAGGAAGGAAGGAAGGAAGGAAGGAAGGTAAGGAAGGAAGGAAGGAAGGAAGGACCAGACCAGACCAGACCAGACCAGATCCACATACACACACATACACGCACCTACTTGCTCAGCTGAAAATCTGTGTTATTGGCGTAGATGTTTATATACAATATAAAACTATATATATATATATATAAAAATATAAAAAATGATATATAACTGAACATAATAAGTGAATATTATATAAAGCTGAATATTACATATAACCGAACAATATATATTACCCAATATTACCCAATATAATATATTACCCAATATATATTAGTCCCTCGCCAGCTTCCGCAAGAGACTCAAGACCCACCTGTTCAGAGTCCACCTGGACTCTCCTTTGTGAAACCCCTAAACTTGCTTAAGTCCTGACATTAATAGCTCTTAGCATGTTGTATATGTTAGCAAGTGTATGTCCTTAATGTTGTTAACACGCTCTTATCACAGCTACTTAAGCAGGTGACCTAGCAGTACGAAATTGTGTTATTCATCTTGTCAATATGAATACTTGTGAACAGCTGAATTTATATGTTTGCGTACCCCAGTGTTATGCTATTGTCTGCTTCAACTAATGTACACCTTGTAAGTCGCTTTGGATAAAAGCGTCTGCCAAATGCCCTAAATGTAAATGTCTAAATGTAAATTACTAAACATAATATATAACTAAGCATTACATAGTAAGAACAATGAGTAAAGAGAAACATGACACTTGTGTGTGCGTCACGTTCTAGTCTCATGTAGATAATGACGTCAGAGCCTTCTTGAGTTCCTATTGGTCCTTGTCCTTCCTCAGCGTCTTTTCGACAGGCTTCCTGGTCGTCAGATGCTGGAGTGTGAGTCTCGTCTCTGTTGATTCTCTCATTCCATTCCATTACATTCCATTATATAAAATGACATTACATTACAGTCATTTAGCAGACGCTTGTATCCTAAGCGACTTCCATCTCTTTCTTCTAGATGCATCGATATGACGGCGCTAAGAGGGATACTGCTGTTGCTTTGTTGTCTCGGTGTGTCCTCAGGTAACACCGCTTACAACTCACTTTGGATTGATTTAAAACACACTTGAACCCATGTTGGTTTAGTGTCCGTCAATAGACGCTGTTTTAGTGGGTTAATTCATCCACAACACCATTCATCATTTACTTCCAATACTTAAACACATATCAGATTATTTATGGTGGGTTCAAACTGTCAAACTGAAACTATATTAGAACATTCCAGAATGTTAGAAAGAATGTGAAAATAGAAGTAATGTAATTAATTCAAATCGATATGCTTCGAATTATACATTTTGTAATGTAGTTATTTAATTAATAATAGTTTATTCTCTCCATGTCAGCATGAATGGTTAAAAGTGTTTTAAAGCTACAGTAAGATGTTTCCATGTCAATGAGATCAAACAAAACGGCCAGGGGGCGGGGCCATATATCAGGGGGCGGAACCATAGGGCAGGGGGAGGGGCTATGTGGAAGGGGGAGGGGCAATATGTCTCTACAATGATGTACAGTATTAACCTGTCTGTCTGTCTGTCTACATTTATGTACAGTATTAACCTGTCTGTCCACAATGATGTACAGTATTAACCTATCTGTCTGTCTACAGTGATGTACAGTATTAACCTGTCTGTCTGTCTGTCTGTCTACAGTGATGTACAGTATAAACCTGTCTGTCTGTCTGTCTACAGTGATGTACAGTATTAACCTGTCTGTCTGTCTGTCTAGAGTGATGTACAGTATTAACCTGTCTGCATGTCTGTCTACAGTGATGTACAGTGTTAACATGTCTGTCTGTCTGTCTACAGTGATGTACAGTATTAACCTGTCTGTCTGTCTGTCTTTCTACAGAGATCCACTCTCTGAAGCATTTCCTCACAGCGTCGTCTGGACTCTCAAACTTCCCAGAGTTTGTGGAGGTTGGGATGGTGGATGAAGTTCAGATCGTTCACTATGACAGCAACAGCCAGAGAGCAGAACCCAGACAGGTGTGGATAGAGCAGGTCACCAGAGATCCCCCAGACTACTCAGACTACTGGGAGGGAGAAACTGAAAGCGCTTTTAGGAACCATCAGACCTTCAAAGTTAACATTGCGATTGCTAAGAAGCGCTTAAACCAGACAGAAGGTACGTTTATATCTAATGTCTTAACTCTAAACATGAAGATATCATCTAATGTTATAATAAATAAATGTATGTACATACACATGTAAACAAATACACATATAATAATATAATAAGTACATGAACACATGAACACACATAAACACAATACAAAACATGAATCTGAAATCAGATTTCAGAACATGAGTATTCATGTAAGTAGTGTAGCAGTACTCAATGTAGAAGTACTCAGTGTAGAAGTACTCTGTGTAGCAGTACTCAGTGTAGCAGTCTCTCTCTCTCTCTCTCTCTCTCTCTCTCTCTCTCTCTCTCTCTCTCTCTCTCTCTCTCTCTCTCTCTCTCTCTCTCTCTCTCTCTCTCTCTCTCTCTCTCTCTCTCTCTCTCTGAGGTTCTCACATATATCAGGTGATGACTGGTTGTGAGTGGGATGATGAGGATGGTGATACTGGTGGTTATACTCAGTTTGGTTATGATGGGGAGGACTTCCTATCGTTTGACCTGGAGACCAAGACATGGATCGCTCCAAAACCACAGGCTGTCTCCACCAAACAGAGACAGGATCAGAATAGAGCTTATAATGAACACTTGAAGAACTACATCACCAAGGAGTGTGTTCATTGGCTGAAGAAGTTCCTGGCCTATGGGAAGAGCACTCTGCAGAGAACAGGTAGAGTCACATGACCAGGTGGGCGTCGACAGACCCTCTCTCTCTCTCTCTCTCTCTCTCTCTCTCTCTCTCTCTCTCTCTCTCTCTCTCTCTCTCTCTCTCTCTCTCTCTCTCTACTGTACTGACTGTGTATATATTATTCTTCAACTGTTGATATAACTGCATACCCCTGCTTACTTCCTGCTTACTTCCTGCTTACAACTGCATACCTCTGCTCACTAACTACCTGTGTGTATATATATACACCTATAATTCTGCACATATCTCATACCTGCTCTATTAGTAAGTAATTGTATACCTGTTTTTAGTTGTAACAGTTTTTAAATCTTATTTAACCACTGTACATGATGTATTACCATGCACTTAACTGCAACATTTTACACACATTTGCACACACTCTCTTCCTCTGTTTCTCTCTCTCTCTCTCTCTCTCTCTCTCTCTCTCTCTCTCTCTCTCTCTCTCTCTCTCTCTCTCTCTCTCTCTCTCTCTCTCTCTCTCTCTCTCTCTCTCTCTCTCTCTCCTCTCTCTCTCTCTCTCTCTCTCTCTCTCTCTCTCTCTCTCTCTCTCTCTCTCTCTCTCTCTCTCTCTCTCTCTCTCTCTCTCTCTCTCTCTCTCTCGGTCCAGAGCGCAGAGCGTCTGTCGGTGTCTCTGCTCCAGAGGAGCCCCTCTTCCCCAGTGGTGTGCCATGCTACAGGCTTCTACCCTAACAGGGTGGTGGTGTTCTGGAGGAGAGACCACCAGCAGCTCCATGAGCACATGGACCACGGGGAGGTCCTCCCCAACCACGACGGGACCTTCCAGGTCAGCGTTGGCCTGAACCTGACGTCGGTCCCACCGGAGGACTGGCGGACGTACGAGTGTGTGGTCCGGCTGAAAGGCATCGAGGACATCCTGGTCCCGCTGGACCCGGCCCTCATCAGGACCAACTGGGGAGGAGATGGAGGTAGGACGTCTCCACCTCATCACTACCTGGACACATCTGAAGCAACGTGCTAAACACACAGCTCTCAGGAAGGGCTCACTTCAGAGGAACACGTTGGATTGTGGGTAAATGAGTCCTATGAATAGAGCTAAGCTAAGCTAAGTCCCTGAGTGACCCTGAGCTCCAGAACAGATTCCACTGGAGTAGTCAGACTGCCGTTGTGTTGGTATGTAGCATCACGTGTCCATAGACATGAAGTTCAAGGGCGGAGGGATGGATGAGTGATGGACTCTGTCCACCCTATATGATTACAGACCTGCTTTTCTTCTGTTCTCCTCGCTGCTGTTGGAATCTGTGTTGGAGTCTTTGTGTCCAAGAGGAGGAACGGTGAGTGAATCCAACTCTTCAGGAGGACCAACACCTGAACTCCACCTGCTCCTACTTCCTTCCCCCTCGTTGCGTCCGTTCCTACAATCTGATTGGTTGTGGTCATACACTAGTGGTCTCCATCTCCGAATGAAGAACCTCCTCTAGTGTGGTGTCCACAGTGTTGTTGTGGCGTTAAGAATATCAAAGTGTAATAACATTCAGATATTTACTGTGAATGAGAGTATCTGGAGTGAACTATACAGCTATGTTGACCTAGATACATCTAGCTCACTGGACTATACAGCTCTGTTGACCTAGATACATCTAGCTCACTGGACTATACACCTCTGTTGATCTAGCTACATCTAGCTCACTGGACTATAGAGCTCTGTTGACCTAGCTACATCTAGCTCACTGGACTATACAGCTCTGTTGACCTAGGTACATCTAGCTCGCTGGACTATACAGCTCTGTTGACCTAGATACATCTAGCTCACTGGACTATAGAGCTCTGTTGACCTAGATACATCTAGCTCACTGGAGTATACAGCTCTGTTGACCTAGATACATCTAGCTCACTGGACTATAGAGCTCTGTTGACCTAGATACATCTAGCTCACTGGACTATACAGCTCTGTTGACCTAGGTACATCTAGCTCGCTGGACTATACAGCTCTGTTGACCTAGATACATCTAGCTCACTGGACTATAGAGCTCGGTTGACCTAGATACATCTAGCTCACTGGACTATAGAGCTCTGTTGACCTAGATACATCTAGCTCAGTCATGAATTCACCTCCTCACATTCTGCTACTTACCAGGTTCTGACACCAGCTCTGAGGTCACTGGAGAACAGAATCCAGCTGCTGAGGCCCAACCTCTGAACACAGAGTCAGTATTTGGTGACATCACAACATTTTAGAGGAGGGCGATCATATATTTACAGAACTTTACTGCAATATA